>JAZHYW010031622.1:0-60755 GCA_037355805.1 Ixodes ricinus
AAAGAAGGCTTTGTGAAGAAAAATAATTGGACAATATTTTTGCGTACAGACGTTTCGTCGACAACGCATTTTGTCTTTACTAAGTGTACGATCAAATCCGGTAAGCCGCTAAAGGCAAGCATGTGAATCACTGAGGGCTCATGCTTACCTAACCCCGCCCCCTTTCCTCCCCCCGCCCTCCCATTTCCCACGTAAGCCAGGCGATAAACAGTAGGGTCGTGTCCATCCGCCAGCGTCGGAAGGTCCGTTCTGATGAAACGAACGCGGGAAGGACTTTGGATGAAACGAACTGCCGGTTGGCAGGTCTCATGTCGACGAACTGAAGATTGCCGCCGCTGTGTCCTTCGCGTCTTTCAGGAGCGTGTGCGGAGACGATCTGATGGTTTGCGGGGAGTTTGTGTACAACCACTACTTCGAGTGCCAGGACAAGAATTACTTTCTCTCGGGAGGCAGAATTAACGACATGATTGTCCTTCCGGCCGAGAAGCTCAAGACCCTCGTGCCTGTCCCTGGCACGCCAGGACGGCTGGCTCGAAGTCTCTCATGGTACCCCTTCTTTCGTAGCGTCCTTCGCTAACAATAATCACACTCGATAATTGACGTAAAGAGCACGCTTTGGTCTCTGTACATAGCAGGAGTTCGGCCCAACCCCAAACCAGCTGTGGGATACAGAGAACGTCACATCATTGCTTGTAGTAGATGGCAACTGGATCGCAGAACACACATTACACGTACGAATGGAGGTAGCGGGAGAAAAAAAAAACACGTGTCTGCTGCTTTGACCCTAGCAGCTGTGAGGTCCCAAAGGTCACTTGCGTGCAGGCCAGTTGTTATCTAGACACCCTTATACGACTGAGCGCAAGTTCAGTCTGCATCCTTGTGCAGGGGTTGTGGTGACGTCAGAATGCTGAGTCTCGGGATTGGTTCTGCAGATGGAAGCGATAAGCGGGCAGACTCTCGAGGGCAGCTTGCTTTAGTGGGGTCACCGCTGTCCTTCGCAACCAGAGCCAATCAGAGCTCGGCGTTCTGATGTCCCCACCGACCCTGCAAACGAAGCGAGACGCAACTCCCAGGCTCCGGTAATAAGGACGACGCCCGAACATATGCGCCTCATCACAGCACCGTGAAAAGCGTGTTAGTGCGTCTCAACTGATGTTTTTTAGTGCCAGCGGAACGTTGTTTGCGGTGGCTGCAATCTTTTGCTTCAATTATGTTTGCTTTTGCGTATTTTTAGTTCATTCACATATCGCCAACACTTTTTAGGCTGGTGAGGAGCGAAACCTACTCTAAACTTCGTTTCTTTTTTCTTTTTAATGCAGGCAATGTGACATTGCCGCGCCGCAGCTGCCAAGTAGGCAGCGCGGCCGTGGCCTAACGGTTATCGTGCTTGCCTCCCACGCGAAGAGCCAGGGTTCGATTCCTGGGAGCGAAGTGTCTTTTATTTATTCTTTCTACTTGTCATTCTCGCAAGTTCGAGAACTTTCTCGTCTCACCGAGTTACGAATGTTCTACGCCCCGAACGTTCTAGGCCGAATGTTCCAGAAACCCACGCCGGTACAAAAGGCGCTCCGCGTGGCGAGCCGGGATCAGTTTCGCCCCAGCGTTCGATCTCTGCTGTCACGCCGACTTCGACGACCCCGCGACGCTCTGTCTTTCTTCTGTTCCCTTTTTATTTTTGGGCACAAGTTCGCCCCATTAAACGTTTAGTTCCTTCAGTTACCATCGCCTCATCAATTGTCATTCGTGCGACAATATAGGATCGAGATACGGCGCAACAGTGCCCTCAGCATCACTAAGCGAAGGGACCAGCAACAGAAAACGCTTGCACGAACATGCTGCCCCCTTCCACATTCATACATCCGAGTCCCATTTAGGTCGCAGTCACACTGTTAATCCATCATAAAAAAACGTCTGCAGACGGTAGAGAGTTTTAGGGAACCGTCTTGCACATCCGATATGGTACGATGGGCCCTCCGGTACGAAACTGCGCATGTGCGAGTCTTCTGCGTGTAGTGCATGCGCAGTTCGTACCGGAGGCCTCACCGTACCGTATCGGATGTGCAAAAACGGTTACCTAAAAACTACTCTACTGTCTGATGCGCGCGTTCCTTCCTGCTATGACGGTGCTGTGACGTTGGTCGTACAAACATGCTCAAATCATACATATACGTATGAAGCAAACATGCTACGAACATGCTGGAGACCTGTCCCTAGAAAATACTGTGACATTATCTCTGCAACAATTACACCGTGTGTGTGTGTGTGTGTGTGTGTTTTAATGATGTACAGGCAGCGTGACTGCGGCTACGAGGACGCGGCTTTGACTCAACGTCTAATGTTTCAGGACTCCCAATGCCAGCTTGAAATCGAGGTCTCCGGGCCAGTAACGGCGCTTGCTCTGTTCCAGGACGATGGCGGTACGGCTTCCGCTTTCTCGGCAATTCCTCTTTTTTTTAAATATTTTAGACCGACAGTTTAAGAAACGCAGGCCGTGGCGAGCATAGAACCTCTCCCAACCGATGAAGTTACGGCATTTGCCGATAGGAACGTCGCAGAAACAATGACGAAGCGAGAAGCGTAAACATTTTAAGCGACGTTCTGTGCTTCGTACGCTGTAAGCGACTGTGGTTAGCGCAAGTTCATGTGCTTCTTGCACACGGGTTGCGACGATGTCAGAACGCCGAGCTCTTATTGGCTAATTAAAAAGTAAAATAGTGTGTAGATCTCAGGGCATCTAGCATTGAGGTCTACCCACTATCCTTCCAATCAAAGCCAATCAGAGCTCGGCATCGTTCTGACGTCACCGCAAGCCCCGCGCGAGGAGCAGACGACTTGCTGTCCGCACTGAGGGTGTCACCTCAGCGTGGTACATACATACTAAGTAAACAAACCACCGTAAAACAACGTAATCTCTTTCTTTTATTGTCTTCTTGTCGGTAGGTGTGACGGGACGAGACGTTTTGTATGGAACGAGCGACGGCAAAGTGGGGCTTATTTCAATCGAAAAGTAAGTTTTTAGAGCTCTCTATGACGTGTGGCTCTTATTTGTGCCTGGGTCAACATTGCCGCCGTCTTTTCTTCCCAATCATTATAGGGCATCTGCAACGCCGGTCTGGGAACTGGAGGGCAGTAATGGCGAAGGCAGTACGTCCAGTTCCTATCGGTCCCTTTTTTTTCTCTTATTTACAGCTAGAGCTACTCAGTAAGTTACGCTTAGAGGATCGCGCACTTCACTGCCCGGTTGTCATGTGGCGCCGCAATTTCAGTGCTTAGTGCAGAATGGGCACGGATTGGCGATAGTAAGGTGTCTTGGAACGTTCGACTGGTGTATACCGCCAAAAAGTGGTCCCTCGATTTCCGCTTGGTGACGTCATACAAGTGTCGCGCTACTGCCGGTCGCGATCCTGGCGGTATCTCAGCAGCGGTGGTGGACCGGATGCTCCTTTTGCAGGGCTTGGGGTGACGTCAGAACGCCGAGCTCTGATTGGTTCTGAATGAAGGATAGTGGGTAGACCTCAAAGCTATCTTGCTTTGAGGTCTACCACTGTCCTTCAGATCAGAGCCAATCAGAGCCGGCGTCTTTCTGACGTCACCACAACCCCTGCAAAAGAAGGCAGACGACTTGCTCTCCACATAGGACGCTAAACACGCCATTCGGAGGCGCGCTCCTGGCTTCATAACGATAGGTCTACGATTCCGAGATGCGACTTTCTGAGCTTTAGATGCGTGTGCCGGTGAGCTCAGACGATATCGTTTTTACTCTTTCGCTGACTGTTTTTTAACGTTTCTGGAGTATGAAAAAGGCGTTTCCTGCCACTTCCGATAAAGCTTAACACAACTGGCAACCGTATCTTTAAGCAGCAAGACGACGAAAGGTTGTTACACTGAAGGGAAGCACATTTGTTTGGCTCTAGTTACAGCAATTCGCATATCGAAAGCGGTAGCAGTCCCGTAACTTCTAGCCGCCATTTAATATTGATCGCCCTTAAAGTTGGCTTCTAGCTGCGGACAGAACCGTACGGAGAGGCAGCCTTACGGAACAATGTAGCCGTCAGTAACAAACTCGTATAAATCTTAGAACGAGATTTGGAGGAGAGTATTAACTCGGTGAATTGGGAGACGCAATAGCGAGAGACGCGAATGCGAGACGCCAAACCGTTACGATCGTGAAAACAATGTATAGTGTCACCATCGCAAACGGGCTCCTTTCTTTCGAGTGGCGCCTCACTACCATTGGCTTGGCGCAAGCGATAATGTTACCATAGCGACAACCAATGGCGCTCCTGACTGAAGTCGGGGGTATGAGTGGACTACATAAACGATTACACCGAAATGCACCAACACGAAAGGCATTTTACGCATTAAAAAGTTTGTCAAATACCACCAAAGTACCGCCGCACTTTTTTTTTTCCATCACGTGATTGCGTTTTAGCTGTTACCATAAACTTCACGCGAAGGCGCCAGTTTTCTCGAAGTAGTATCTGCAAATAGCTTCTGTCTTGGTATTAACCTGGTTCTGCTAATCTTTCCCCGCTAAGGTGTAACCTGTCTGGGTAACTACGACATGACCGGAGATGGCATCAAGGATCTCCTGGTTGGCAGGAACGACGGTCAGATCGAAGTCTACGCCTACAACGACGTCGATGAACCGGTTCTGAGGTTCTCTTACGTAAGTCGTTTCTATTTTACGAACCTAATTTCTGAAGACAGATTTAATGTGCTGTCCCCGAGAGCTTGGCCCGTACACATTCTTAGTCTGTCTTCCTCTCCTTGTCTCTGTTCTCCTGCCTCCGCGACACTCGCAGTTTTGGAGTGGAGGCAACTGCGAGCATCTCTAGCGATTTCTCTTTTCTATCCTCCGCTTCGTTTCACCGCCTGAGTCTCGTGCGTGCCGTGTCTAATGGTTTATCCCCCCCCCGCCCCCCCCCCCCC
This sequence comes from Ixodes ricinus, assembly GCA_037355805.1. Classification (NCBI taxonomy): domain Eukaryota; kingdom Metazoa; phylum Arthropoda; class Arachnida; order Ixodida; family Ixodidae; genus Ixodes; species Ixodes ricinus. The sequence continues at coordinate 4,933 of JAZHYW010031622.1, forward strand.
CCCCCCCCCCCCCCACCACACACACAACACACGTTTTTCGTTTTATTTATGTTGACGGTTGACATGTCTTCGCCGCTCTTTTGAAATTTGTTTTCTGTGTGACCTTTTGCTTCGTTCATTGTGAGTTCATTTTTTTTTTTTTCAGAACTGTGGAGAAAGTGTTACCTCAGTTCTGGGTGGTGTCGTCAGCACCGCGAAATACGACGAGGTCATTGTCACAACGTTCAGCGGTAAATATTTATGTCTCGGAAAAAAAAATCTTATCGTGCGCTGTTGCAGACGCAAGTCAGCAGAATTTGTTTTTCCTTCTTCGTAGTAAAAACCTAAGTCTGGTTCACACTTTCCCTTTCAAGTGTGATCGACTGCTTTGGCTGTGGCTTAAGGTGGCGTAAGCTACCTCATTACAAAGGTTATAGTCATTAAAATCCATGCATCCATTCATTGGGCACGAAGCGCATGATTGGATCCAAGTCTTCGCCGAACGCTGACGTCAGCACCCGTGTCCAGTACGTGCTCAGAATGCGTGATCACGGAATGGCGGACAGGCGATTGCGCGAACTTTTTGAAGAGGGTGTATTGTACGTATATTCCGGACAATATACTCTTAAAAAACCGTATATATCTGGTCGTAAAGTAACTGCTGAAGGTTCTTCTGCTCGTCCATATTTTGCACCTAAATAAGTTCTTTTAAGCATCCTCTAAAATGATTCTTCGTGAAAAAAACCTATAAGGGGCTCTTTTCACCTCCTTTCTCGATGCAAAAGAGTTCTTCGCCCAGTTGCCTTTCTATGCACTAGGGGGCGATAGTGCTTCTGGCGAATCCGTTCTTCACGAGCTGAAAGAGTTCTTGGGGCGTCAAAAAACCTTTAAAAATCTTTTTTTTGTGTGATATAGTTCGTTGATTATACATGTTTAAAAGTTTAAACTTAACGCGGTGCGGGCTATTCATGGGTGCGGGCTATACGCGGATTTTTTTTTTTTCTACACCGTTTATTACTGTCTTGTACACGTTACTCGAAAAAAGATTAGGTTAAAAAGTAATATCTTGAATTACTTGGATTACTTGAAAAAGAAAAAAAAACGTAATTGGCCGTTACTTCGAAAAGTTACCGTTTCTTTTCATATGAGTTCAGATTTTCAAAACGACAGATTTTCCTGCCCGTTTTGATGACCGGTCTTTCGTACTCCTCATTTCTGGGTTAAGATTTCTGGATTAGGATTAGAATAATTATAAACTACTTCGGTCTGACGATTCTTTGAAAGGAAACTTGTTGAAACAAAGTGCGACATTCAAAAAGGGAAAGGCAAAATAGCAACGGCTAGATGTAATTATAGTAATTCCAAAAGTAATCAGACTTACTCTTGCGATTACCTCCTAGTAAATGTATTCAAACGATTACAAAAATTAGTTCAGAAGTAATCGATTACGAGAAAATTTGATTACTTGTACGCAGTCCCGTACGAGTCTGGTTGATTATGACGAGACGTGACTGAATTTTGCGTTGTGACAGGGTATAATATTGATGGTTGATGAACAATACGAGCTTCTCTGTGGGATAATAAAGCGGGCATTTGTCAGGGTGGGCCGTGTATGACAACTTTGTTTTTACGTGCAGACTATATATTGGCGCGGATTGTGCACTGAATGCGGTTTGTAAAAAAAAAATATATATATATCTATATTTATATAGAGAGAGATATATTGTTGTTGTTATACTTTATTAAGAGAAGGATGGCGCGACGGCCTGGAGGGAACGGCTAACTGAAATTTGCCTTTGCGAATTATACACCGGATGCTGTCTATATTCCGCAAAAATAAGGCAAATGAAAGACATAAACACGAAGAAAAATTCCAGAAAATACGACTTCGCGGATTCGAATGTACGCAATTCATTGTAACAAATTTTTTTTCTTTCTTTCTTTCTTTTTTTTTTCTTTTCTTTCAGGTTGGGTGTTTGGTTTGTCCTCTGAACACGCAGAAAAGCGTCTCGATCCCAACTACTTGCTCATCTCTCCGGAATCAGCGCAAAAGATACTCAAGATCAAGTAACCTGTCTTTTTCAAGCACATTTTTGCTATCTTATTAACATGGAGCGCCTTTGTACGTTATTTTAAACTTCCTTTTACAACTAAAAGTGGTAAAACAGAACCAAGGAACCCGTACAAGCCTAGCACCAACTGATTTAAAAGGGGCGCGGAATTTGCTTGACGCTATCTCCGGGAGATGGTAGCACCAGTTTATGAAAGGCGATGAAACCGGGAGGCGACGTCGCGTGAAACTAGGCATGTCGTGTAGGCATGAATCAATCCGTAGATTAGCCTAGAATGGCTACTGCGTAGACCACCTAGCACGGCTATCAACCATTCCTCAAAACAAAACGTCTTGTTTTTTTTGTTTTTTTTTGTTTTGTTCCAAGGAATTTTGGGAGAGTCAATTGCTGCAATCCACGCAGGTAGAGGGCCAATGGCGAGACTGAAAATATATTTAGGCGCAAAACACTCAGTTTTTGTTTGGGTCTGTCAGCGACTATAGTTCTCAGGACTTTTTGTGCCTCATCACTCGCAAGCAGCGTTGGGTAAGAAGTACATCTAAACGCACTTGAAGTAAAGTCCAAAGTAAACGAGAGGTTATGTACTTCAAGTAAAGTATATCAATGCAATGTACTTTTGTACATTGTACAATGTACAAGTACTTTGTGAAACAATCTTTCATTTTGCCCTTTCTGCCTCATATACCGTGTTATTATTATTTATCCTTTATGTAATTGGTATGCATTGTCCCTGGGGTAAGGGGGGGGGGCGCAACAGTTATGCTCAGAAATGGCGGCGAATACTTCGATAAAGTCAAGTGGCCACAGTGTAGTTGTTTTACTCTCGCCGACAAACTATTTAACACAGTCAACTTATAAGGCACGTATGTGTAGACAAAGCATCATTTTTGTGATACAAAAATTTAACAAGATCAAATTTAAGGAATGCACTTTGAAGTAAATTGGAGATTTTGGCCAGTTGATTCATTGCAAGCAAAAAGCGCCGAAAAAATACAGGGACACAGACGAAGGAAAACAGGACAATTTTTTTCGGATTGTATTTTTTCGGCGTTTTTTGTTTGTTCTTTGAAGTCGAGAGTTGAACTTTCCTGGGAAAGTACCAGAAAAAAATAATATAGTAAAGTACAAGTACATGCTCGGAGAATGCACTTCAAGTAAAGTGATGCTTTTTCTAAACCTACTCGAAGTAGTACTTTGAAGTACAATGTGCTTGAAGTACTCCCCAACCCCGGTTAAGAAACGTAGAGCGCGGCGGCGAGTATCGATCGAGACTCTTATTACCGCTCCACAGTCAACGATTTTGCGGCGATAGCTGATCAAAATGGCGGAGAACCAGCCGCGAAGCGAGACGCGTAAACTGTGGTGCCTGGAACGCGTCTCCGACCGGTGAGTATTCCGCGCCCCAAAACAGTGGTTCCTCCATTTCCGCCTTATGACGTCATATGACGTCATATGACGTGGTGGTGGACATGGCAGACGCCTGTTCTAGCCGCAGGTCGCTCTCCAGTGTGACAGGCCACGGAAGCTTCGGCAGCCGGGGGTTGGGACGCTGCGACGACAGCGCCACTCGCGTCTGCTGGTGCTTTTTGCCTGAACTTCTACGACCAACCGCCAGGATCGCGACCATTCGACAGCATGACACTCCGGCCTTTGTGTGACGTCATTTGTTGCCACCTCGGGACCACTTTCGATGCATGGTCGGAATGCGGGTGCAAGTTCGTCTGCTTCTTCTGCAGGGGTTGTGGTGACGTCAGAACGCCGAGCTTTGATTGATTCTGATTGAAGGATAGTGGGTAGACCTCAAGGCAGCTTGCTTTGACGTCTACCCCCTATCCTTCAATCAGAGCCAATCAGAGCTCGGCGTCATTCTGACGTCACTGCCACTCCTGCGCAGAAGCAGACGACTTGCTCTGCGCACAGGACGCTAAACACACCAGTCGGAAACGCGTTGCAGGAATCGTGTATGTAAACGTGTGAACACGCGAACGTGCGCTTCTTCGGCTGTCGCGGTGACTAAAGATGCCGATAAATCAATAAACGAACATACCACTTCGCGTCGTCCCGTCGAAGGGAGGAGGTGGAGCAGTTGGAAGCCAAGGTTGCCAAGGAGAGGGAAAACTACCAGCTGGCCACTTACTCGGACAAGGGCACGGTGTCGGCCGTGCCCTTCTTCGGCATCGAGGACTCCTTCGTGCTGAACAGACGGGACGCCTCGTACACGCTCAGCATCCAGGTGCAGACGGCCATCGACACCATCTTGCTGCAGGTGATTTTGACGCCAAAGCCAACATGCTGTAGACATGACGACGCGACTATCCGCGGACACGTCTCTGCAGCATGTCCCGAGCATGTTTGCTTCATACGTATGGATGCTTCCAACGTGTCTGCAGAAAGTTCTTGTTCGGCCAATGTGGCAGGACCGTCGCACAAGAAAGAAACAAGCCACAGACAGTGTCTGCACTCTGGTTCTTGTATCATGTATTACCAGTGTGACCCCGACTCTAAGGGACCCTGAAGGCTACTTTCCTGTTTTTGTTTTTGTTTTTTATACAGCGAGTGCTTAGCTTTTTACGGCGAAAGCCTTTGTTAGGGAGTTTTTGTGGATCGCTCCAATGACTCCGATAACAGTAACCGATACCCAGCTGATGCCTTTGCACATGCATCGTATCGTTATCGGATATCGTTATCGGAGGTATCGGAAGGGTCTACAAAAACTTCCCTATTGGCCAGGTTTCGCAGCGGATCTTCGGGTGTGTGCTTTCTGTAGGACTCGTGGGTCCCCGCTATATGTAGCGGAGAAAACATTTTCATCTAAATTTAGCGAATACATTTTCTTGCTCACTATGGCGGATAGATTTTGCCGCTAACTCTAGCAGATACATTTTCTCACTACATCCAGCAGAGCAAATTTTGCCGCTAAATTTAGCGAATAATTTTTCCCGTTTAGTAGGAAAAGTCTACGAAGTGTATATGGGTTCGATCGAGAAAATCAAACCCGGTTTTTCGGTCCTGCATAAATAAACCACGCATCTGAGACAAGCTGAAACGCCGTCAGAATGGGACGTTAACGCTGATGATAAAATTCGACAAGTTCGAGCTGCAGGATCAAAATACTAAAGAAACACAAAACTTCTCGTACGAGCCGAAACTCACTTAAGCCTAATTCTCATCGAGCAAACATTTGAGATTTTGGGTACCTGTAGCAATTATGTCAGTGAAAGAAACTTGTCAGCATGAAAGAAAACGTTATCGTCTTTCTAAGTGGACAGTTTTTTTTTTCAATTGGAAAAAAGGCTACAGATGTTTACAATCTCAAATTATACAGTTCGATGAATATTAGGCGTAGGTGGACGTCGGCTCATTGAGAAATCTTGTTTTTCCTTTGTATCTTGTGATCCAGGTGACGGCCTGTGTTCAAACGTTCGCGTTTTATAATCAAAGTTAGCCCCATATCATTCTCGGATATCCGCAGTAAAGTGGCGGATGTGGATAAAACGGGATCAGATTTGGCGGATTGCAGATCGGATGCGGATATCCGCGGGTCCTGATCTACATTTTTGCCAAGGCGGCCCATAAACATGTGTGACCTTACAGTGTAAAGTGAATAAATTAGTGATACTATGAAGTGCATCATCAAATGTATTGCGGGGGCCAAAGTACTCTCTTAGATAAAAGGTGTCAATCGGGAAGAAATTTGTTTTTTACGTCAAGAAAAAATTTGATTCTCACCAAAGATCGCTTTAGTACTGTTGTCTCTCCAGAAAAATGCTGTCCTCTAGAAGAAGTAAAGAATGCAGGAGAATCAGTCGTCCCGAGAAAGCGTGTTCTTGTTTGGCAGGGAAAGAGCGGAAAACGTTCTTTGGGCTAAACAATCCCAAAGCGTACAAGCCACAAGAAAGTAGAAAAAGCCTCGCAAGTGGCTTCTTCGCTATACAAGTAGATCGAGGAGATTGAATTCGATCCTCCGGATTGTTGGAACTTGCGCCAACACGAGTTTCCGCACCTCATTTTTGTAGCGCAGTTCGTGCATGTCACCCCAGCTTCAAGTGCATCAACGGAAAGAGAACTTTTCATTAGCAAGTATTAATGTAATCAGTCATTTCCCACACACACCCTAGGGGGGTTGCCCTTTTTCTGAAGGCACCCCGATAATTCACAACGACTCCTCTATTGTATATGCCCTCCCCCCCCCCCTCCCCGGTAAACATTTAGACCCCCCCCCCCCCCCCCTAATTTCAATTTCTGGGGAAACCCCTGAATGTAAGAGAGGCGTATACTAGTCTGAATCCGTCCATGTTGACGAATATTCTGTTTCTTTTTACACAACATACAGGTGAAACGCTGCGTGTGTGTGTCGTTTTCTTTTTCTCGACAGTTGGCACTGAGTTGTTTTTAAGTATATGGTTCCGAGCATGCAGCTGATGGTTCGTGTTTAAAACTGAAACCGATAGGAGGTGTTGCCATTATTGAATATTGTGATATTTCCCCAATGGTGTCACTCGCGCCTTACCACATGTACACGAGTACTTTGCTGCGGTGGGTGAGCGCCTTTCCTCTCCCACTATTTTTTAAATTGTTTGGCCTAAATAAAATGACACAATGTTATTAGTCTCTCCTTTGTTAATTTTCATGTTTATGAAATATCCGTCTGCTCGAAGTGGGTTTTAGAAAGCAATAAGGAAAATCAATATTAACATTTTCTTTCTGTTGAGCGAATTTTTTGGACAGAGTGTCAGTGTCACGGACTCCCCAGACGATCTAATAACTGCGACTCATCTTTCCAGCGATGCGAAGTGTCTCTGGAAGGATGATCGCTTATTTTATATATCCTATAAAACAGAAGACGATAAAATTACTTTCACCGCATTCTGACACGCAGAGTCACTTTGTACAAAAGTAAGCAGACGGCTTATAGGATACCATCCAGATGTTTTTGTTGTTTTTTTTACTCATGCTTGTTTTTTATGATGTAAAATGAATGCGCGGATTGAGGGTGGGATGCGGTTCTGAATTTTGCGGATGCGGTCGGATGCGGATAAAAGTCTGCGGATGCGGACCGGATGCGGACGATCAAACTGCTATCCAGCGCAGAGCGAAACCTATAGTTTATTTATGAGAACCGAAAAACCGGGTTTTATGTTCTCGATTTAACTCAATATATGTATGCCTGCTTCAGCTAGAGCGTACATTGCGTCGACTGTCGGCGCAGTTCATCTGCAGGACACGCCAAGGAACCGGGATTTATTGGTTCATGGGGTTTTAAGGGCACTGCACATGGCCAATATAGACCCTTTCCGGGATTCAGTGCCATCTGGTGACTCAAATGGCAGTTTATCTTTTACTATGCTAATGGCGGCAATGAACCTGTGGTCTGCAGTATTTTATGGGGCACCGTCACTTTTGAAGGTCAACGGTAAACGAGAATGTGCACTTCACTACAATTATTTTTCAATCTCTTTTAGTGTCCATGGCGAAACAAATGTAGCCAGTCGGAACGAAGCGCCAACCCACATAGACGCCTTCGATAGAGTTCTATACATCAAGGGGGCTTTGAAGCCGAGTGAGTGCTACTAACAGATTGACTGGGACCGAGTTAGAAATGAACGCTACGCAGCTCGTGCGTCCAATTCCTGCTTCACGCCGCGCTAACATCTACAATGTGTACGCCTCGACTCATCTGCTTAGGAGCATCTTCAACTTCTTCCTTCATCAGTAAACAGAAGGCCGCCATTAGTATAGATGCACATATGCCGTTTTCAGATGATGATGATAGTGATCAAAGTGGCCAGACTGAATTCCAAAGGGTCTATTTAACGGAGAAAGGTGCTACTTCAAAACGAACTGCATTCGAGCTGTCTAAACCTCTCTAAAACAAATTTGTCAGTGTTGTTTTTCTTCCTGCTTTTTATGTGCTATTCAATTTTTGTAACATGTCTCGCAGGTGAACTTTGTTCGCATATCTAACGTGAACAGCAGTATTAACTACCTAAACCAAAACTCTTGGTAATGCATAAAAGAAAGATAAATAGAAAGAAAGAGAGGTAGTGGATGGGAAATATTTCCTGCAACTTGTGACCATGTGAAGCGCTATTTCATTGAAATGTTAGGCGGGGTATATTGTTAGACAAACAAACACCTGCGGGGTATCTAAATCTGGACGGTACCGTCTGAAATCACATTGACAGCAGTGCAAACACAAAATTATACTGCGTGTCCCCCCCCCCCCCCCCCTCCTTTTTTTTAAAAAATAAATTATGCATCGACGAACGCTCATTTTTCGCCTCACAGACTTCTGAATAAGACGCCAAAGTTTCAGCACTAAGCGTTGTCTCATTCAAAAGTTACAAGTGATTTTCTGAAATTTTCAATGGGAAAATGGGACCGCATTTTAGCCTGTTTTCGGTAACTGGCGCCATAGAGCTACATGTATTTCGAGAGTTCTGTCGACCGCCATTTTCCAATTGAAAATTTAAAAAAAGATCCCATAACTTTTGAATAAGATGACGGCTCAGTGCTGAGACTTTGGCACCTGGTTCGGACCTCTAACTCTACATTTATTGCCGCGTACCGTACTTAGTTTTGCGACTGCTCCGAATGATCCCATTGGGACTCGTGCTTTAATATAACCGGTAGGACATGCAGTCGTATCACTCATTTTTAGGGTTCTTACGATTGTTGGATGCGGAACCGAACTCCTCCGTCATAGGGTGCGAATCCACAATTATTCCGGTATTTGTGATCTTTTTTTTTCTTGCTTTGCAGCGCGACATTTTTTTAGGGTTGCGCTTGTTCTTGTTTCGCTTTGTAGACGTCCGCGTAATTTTTATCGTTTTAGTGCAACGTACTCTGTGGACTTACTAGACAGCGACAAGAATTCCGCCGTTGTCAGCTACACGCCGTGCGATTCTCAGGCGTAAGTTGTCAATTGAATCTCTTTCTCTCTCTATATATATATATACATATACGGCCTGCCGCAGCATGTATAAACCCCCAGCAAAAAATTCCTTCCCAAACTTTCCCAGAGAACTAAAGGGAACTCAATAAAAACGCATTGCATTAACACACCAAGAAGATTTTAAAGTTGACGATTGATATAATCTATAAAATTGTCAGCTCGATGGTATTTCTATAGGCATTGACATCTTAAGAATCGCATGAGTGCAGCTGTTTCCGAGCATATTTATCGCTCCGCCTTGCAATGAAGATCACGGCATTAGCCGACAAAAACGCAGAAGAAAGAATCAAGAAGCAAAGAGCATCCACATACTACATACGCCCTGCGTTTCTGAAGTTTTTGGCAACTAAAATCTCCCAGACCCACTCTAAAAATAAAAAAAAAATTGCAAACGACCACTCGAAGTGTGCTGCGATTGACAGCAATAGCTGATGCGTTGTGGAAAGGCACGTTGAAGGAGGTTTTCCTTCAGCCAGTGTGCTGTACAATGTTTGCAATGGGTTCTTTGCTTTTAGTCGAATTGATGCAGGAGACGTCTATGAGGAGATGTGTGCCTTACTGGACAGATTGTGGAAGATGTTGCATGTGTTGCAAAAGAACGCAGAAATGTGATTTTTTTTTTTTGTCTGAAGCGCTTTTTTAGGACGGCGGGGAGTGGGAGGGGCGGGGAGGAGGAGGAGGATGGAAGGGGCGAAGGAAGGGAGAGCGTTGCCGGAGCAAGAACAGAGACTGCCTACTTGGGGAAGGGAAAGGCGAGCGAGAGAGCCTTGCCGCGTGTGAAGAACGACGGGGTGAGGGAGAGCAGTCCTTCTGCTGTAGAGCGGGGTTTTGCGTTCGTACATGAGCATTTCTCGTCGGGAAGGGGCACCAACAGCTACCGCCGTAAAATGTCCCCGAGTTCGCCTTTCCTTCGGAACACGAAAACAACAAATCACGGAAAAGAGTAAAAAATACCAAATCAAGAGCGAAACTCAAAAACAATTACAACCAAAAAATGCGATTTTTTTTTTTTTAATTTTATAAACTTCACGGTTTAAGAAACGTATATGATGCAGGAGAGCGGCAACTACCTCCTGGCGACGTTCCGGTGTCAGGCGAACACGTCCCGGCTGGAGGTGAAGCTGCGCACCATCGAGGGCCAGGCGGGGGTGCTGCGGGCCTACGTGAGCCCCGTGCTGCAGCCCAAGTGCTGCCAGCTGCGCGAGTACCAGCTCAAGCCGCTCTCGCTCCACCGCAGGACGCACACGCCGCACCAAGACAAGTGAGGGAACCCCAAATAGGGCTCCACCATTCCGATAGCACCGCCGTCTTTGTCCCCTGGGGCTTTGAAAGGCGTCCTTAACGTTCGCAGTAGCTCTTCTTTTACGGAATATCAGGCGTCCCCACCCCAGTATATAATTTTTTTTCTTTTTTGCCGGGATAATAGGCACTTTAAAGGTGGCCATACATTTTTTGAACACTAATCGCTTGGGCGAAACATGCCGAGTCACCGGACTGCAGACCCGTGCGTGCCGTTTGATATTTCGTAGAAGAGAGCCACTGCGAATGCATGCTCAGAACGTGCACTTACCACAGACATGCGCAGAACGTAATTATTGGAATGGTCCTTGCTTCGTTTCACAGAAACTAGCCGACACTACGACACGAAACGGTCAAGCAGGCAGCAACAAAAACGCAACGTCACGGCGTCCGTAACATTTCTGTACCTGTGCTATCATCGTATAGACAAACGAAGCGCTATGAATTCACGAAAAAAATTGTCAAGGTGCGAGCGAGCTGGTGTATGTTGATCATCATGTTAGAATCCTGGGACTGGGGAGTCTCACGATATGTTCATATCATCATAAATCCGATCCCTTGAATGCGGTCGGATTTATGATTAAACGAAGTGTAGTTATCAAAGCTCTGGTGCTAAAGTAAGTCATTCGCCTTAAAGAAACAAAAAAACAAAAACCTCCAGTGTGGCCGTCCACGAAAGTTTCGGCCGCCAGAAGTTGGGACGACGTGACGGCAGCGACACTCGCAACATTGCCGTTAGCATTTCTATGAACAACCGCCAGGATCGTGAGATGCATCAGCATGACACTTGGGCTTCTGTGACGTCATTTGTTGCCACTTTATGGTACCACTTTTGATGTATGGGCAGCATAGGACGTTAAACAAACCAGTCGAAGACGCGCTCCATAAGCACCATAGTTCAAGTCAATGATCGTTAGCGTCTCAATGACAGCTGGCGCCGCCATGCAACGCCGGCCGATAACGATTCAGTCACCTGTCCTTAGCTTAACAGTTGACAGCCCTCGCGTACCTAGGGTAGCCATATAAACAAACGATGAAAGTGGTCCGTAGAAAGAAAAAAAAAACAACGACTTGTGCATCCAGTTGTCGCACGAGCAGTTTGGCGTGATTGGTTCCTACCGAGTTAGCCGAGTCCGCGGAGTTGGAACGGACCTCGCCGGAACAGGAAAAAGCGACAATTGAACGAATTTAAAATCTTGATAACCGTTGTACAACAGGTCCGCGGACCTATTCTTCCCGTTTGTCACGTGATATAGAATATTCAACATGTCCGTGGACCTGTCCCCGGATACGTTTCTATGGTCCGCGGACCAGCTTTTAAGTTTTGCATGCTTTTCTTCCGGTTGGAACACGGCGGATTTCGAACCGCAAAAAAGGTGACGTCGCCGATTTCGTAGAAACTTGTCCGGGGACATGTATGCCGTCCTACAGCCGTCCAAATACACCTTAAAGGGGCCATAAAACGATTTTTCTACTTTCGCTAAATTCTACTCAGAATCATTCCCTAACGCTGATAACCGAATAAACTTGCCTTAGCTTTTCTTTATAAGCAATGGCAGTCGGCAAATAAATTCGAGAAATATGAGCATCGTTCATCACCTCATCTTGGAGCCAGAACAAGCGGCCTCCGTGGCCTGGTGCCTCATGCTATGCCGCCAACGTTAAGCATTGCCACGCGCTGGGGTCAGCGAAGTAAAAAAACCCGTGCTGAGCTCCAGGCATTGTTAGAGTTCGGCTATTCTCATCACCGCAGCGGTTGGACACGAGGCACTACCCGAGTGTCTGTCGAGGTCTTGATTGTTACGAGCCGAAGTCGAGTGCCCACGCAGTTGTCTTGTCCAACCCATGAACCGCGCTCGACTGTCGTCAGGCGGGTGGTTTGGATCTCAGAATCACGTCATCAATCTTTGCGATGGCAACACTGAAAGAAACAGACGCCTTTTATCCTCGCAATATCACCGCGACAAAGAAGCTTCTGAATCCGTGGCGGTCCGTGCGAGTGTACTTGGGCCAGAATAGGACCAGTACGCCTCCGCAAAGTCATGAACATTCCAACCCGATATCGTTTCATGACCCTTTTAAGGTCAAGCGAAAAAGAAATCGGTGGGGGACATTTCTAAACAGTTCCTGCGCGTTACTCGTATACCAATGCCCTAGGAAGAAGGACTTGTTTTAGGACATTTCACGACTACATGTGCAGGCCTCTGAACGTGCTGACACTCCGCGGCACCTTCAGCGTGGGCGAGATGCACTCCTGGGTTGTGCTGAGCCTTCCCGAGGTTCCCGAGCGGGCGCCGGCCACGGACCCGGCCACGCTGTACTTCGTCTCTACTTTCCTGGGAACCGTCTTGGACTGTGTTTACACGTAAAACCGCGAGTGTACATTTTTTTATATAACAATGCTAGAGATTTTACGTCGTGCAAATATTCAATTTTATTTAAAGAGTATACCTAACAGTATTTACATCAAAAATAGGTCGACCTCTTTGTTAGCAGTGCCCTCGAGTTTTTTGTTTTTTTATCTGCCACGCTCAAGAAGAGCCAATCATTGCGATTTACGTAAGAAGCCGGGCGAATGACGAAACAACAATAACGTCGAACCGAAAAAGAAAAAAACTGTACTGTGTGAATTGCACTTTCTTTTTTCTATTCAAAACTTTTTTTCTTTTTTGGGCAATTTTTTTTTTGTAATTTTATGACTGGTCTTTGTGGGTTCTGCGGGAAAGTAGACAAACGAGTAGCTGTTCATAAAAAAGGTCGATCTATTTTCAAATAAATACGATACTTTAGCAATGTCCAATCCATAGATTCTGTAGAATCTAGCGGAAAGAAAGGCCTTACATAAAATGGACCAAAATGAGTCTACTACGTGTACCTTTTCTTTCTTCTTTGCGGAGTGGCCGCCCAAAAGCTCACTGTCTCTTTGATTTGTGGGCGGCACCTTACGTACTTTCCCTGCAGGCGCGGCGAAGCCACGTTCAAGTCGGATAACATCTCGACCATTTCCATCTTGAAGGATGTGCTCACTAAGGAAGCGACTAGGAAAAAAATCAGTTTGGATATTTCCTGCGGTGAGTCAGGCTCCTATTCTTGGTCAAGCTGCTCCTGCGGGAAATGACGTGCGTGCCGTAGCTACCAACCTATGTCACGTATTGGGCCATTCAAATGAATCGTCGGGAAACATCCTTTTTTTTTTTCAAATCTGACAGTTCTTTATTAGCTTTAAACTCGCTTTAGAACAATCAGAAACGCCCAGTACTCACAGACGACTTATTTCCAAAAGAGGAGTACTGTGCGTGTGCACAGCCTTACGTATCGGCGGACGCGCGGGGACTCCCGTACCTTTGACTGCGATGCCACAAAGATAAAATACCGTCCAAACGGCGTCATGAACACACTTGCTCTATATAAAAATGTCTTACACAGATGCTGAGCCAGTGAAGCGGGCGTTGACGAACTTTTACAAAGGCCAATGTTGAGGGAGAAGAATAAGTAGAATCTAAAATGACAATAACCTGCCCTGCTGTGGTCATGATGGTGTGAAGTAAACGTAATAGGAGGAAACAAGAATTGAAGGTCGGGTATGGCGGCGCCGGTGCACAGCGGCTTCGAAGCGCCTAGACTTCCTGTCACATCATTTAGCGACAGTCTGCTTATTGTCGCAGTTTTACTTCTAACTGCCTTTCATCTACAATGTAGAATATTCACAAATCATTCACAAATGCATGCGGGTGTGCGTGCGGGTGTTCAGACATACCATAGTCACTATAAGGAGTATTCACTGGGCGCCATATTTGTGGTTGCTGTCTAGAGCGCATGCTCAGAACGAGCCCACATTAATAGGTTGCTAAGACCGGCAATCTTGCGGGTGCGGAATGCGCGTTACAGAAGAACTGTGGAAGCCCGCCATCAGCGCGCGCTCAGCAGTCGCGCACACTAGCTATGGCCGCCAGTGAATACTTCCAATAAAAAAATTAGTGTCGTAGTATTGCGTATAGGGAGTATTCACTGCGGCCATAGCTGTGTGCGCGAATGCTGAGCGCGTGCTGATGGCGAGCTTCCGCAGTTCTTTTGCAACGTGCATTCCGCACCATCAAAAGTGCCGGTCTTAGCAGCCCATTGATGTGAGCTCGTTCTGAGCATGCGCTCTAAACAGCACCCACAAATATGGCGTCTAGTGAATACTTCCTATGAGTGAGCGGCGCCGCGCTTCGCCTTGACGCTGGCCAATCACGGCGTTCGAATTCCTCGACGACGTTATCGCCAAGTGTTCATGTTACAGCCCCTGGTCGGGTATATTCTCTCTTTCGTTTGCGTTCTTTTCTAAATAAACTTCATCCTTATATGCTTATATGCGAAGTGCTTGTTCATGAGTCAACAATCTAAAACTTTCAGTGTGTCTGCTTTCCGACAAAGCACTTGAAGAGCAAATTGCTGCTAACAACCGAAGAAGTTTGACGTATGACGAAACACATGTGTTTAAAATTAAAAAAAAAAAGAAACTCTGCCTTGTGACACTAAGAATAATGAAACGTCAAGCTGAATTTCCCAGCGCAGACTATTTTTAGGTCAAAATAACTTTTAACCTCATCGTACGGCAAGCTCCCTATACGTGGATTGAATGCAGTGGTTGTGAAACCTGCGAATATTTCAGACATCAACGAGGACAGCATTCTCCACACGCTCAAGCTGATCGATCCGAAACTTGAACACCAACTTCTCCTGGCGAAAAAAGTGCAACTTATCGACGCTCTCAAGGTATGTTGTCAAAATGAAATAATACGAATAATGGGTGGCGTGAGCCGTTATCATCTCACGATACCGTTTTTATTTTGTTTTACCTAATTATTCAAATTTATTTTACTTTGCCCGTAAAGCAGAGATCAAGCTGCTTATAAATTATGCAAACGACGGACTGCGTACAGATTCGAACGCGGGTCACCGCAAGATCCGTGCTTCGAATGCAACAAGGCAATACGTTCAGGGAGGAACATGGTACGCGGCATTTTAACCGGGGATAATGCGTTAACTCGTGTTGGCAGACTGTCGTTTTTGATATATGTGTAAGCAGTGTGACCCCGGCTTAACGCGTTGTTGTTGGGTGTGTTACGGATCCCAAGACAGTTTATCCGAGACAGATGTGGTATAAACCAAAGGGAGTGTTCACTCACGGCATAGCCGTGTGCGCGACTACTGAGCGCGTGCTGACGGCGAGCTTCCACAGTTCTTTTGCCACGTGCATTCCGCACCATGAAGACTGCCGGTCTTAGCAGCCCATTAATGTGAGCTCGTTCTGAGCACACGCTCTAAACATCGCCCTCAAATATGACGTCCACTGAATACCCCTTACTCGAGACCCTCCGGCCGGTGTGTTTATCGCGTTCAAAAAAGTGGTTTCTCGATTTCCGCCTTGTGATGTCATAGAAGGGTCATGTCGTCAACGGTCGCGCTCCTTGCAGGCACCATATACCTTGGCATAGCCTCCTCTATACTCACAAAGCCTGACAGTTCGACGACGGAGCCATAGAGTGCCCGGTCGCAGATTTGGAGCGCGAGCATCTGGTAGCACAGATCATCAAAGAGCTATTTCTTGGGAAACCTGGATGTCAGCGCACAGCTTTTGCAGCGGCGAGGACCCGAAACACACTTGTTCGCTCGGCAGAAGTGTGTCTCGGCGTCTCGCCGCAGCGGGGCGCCAGTCACGTGGCTCTCCTCTCATCCGTTGTCTGCCGCTCCACCTTTTCCATTTCGGCGGCCGCTTCTCGTGGCGATCTGCCAGGCTTTCTCAGTATATAGGAGGCTATGGCTAAACCCATCAGCCGAACACGCGCTTCCTGCAGGCACCATTTACCTGGGATAAAACGTCTCGTCACGAAAGCTCTTGGAGTAGAACTTCCTTTCTTCGGTACACGAGGCGCAGCGGGAAGAACTTTCGTGGAAGGGTGTGTGGCTCGAAATGAAGTGTGGTACAACCTCCGACATCGTAAGGAACGCGGGGAGTGAAACCTATTCTGTTAACGGATCTAGCGTTGTGAATGGTTCTTCGGTGCTCTCATCAGCTAATAACACAATCTCATTGGCTACGGGGAGATAACGAGATGTATGAAACTCACCAGGTCCTCCGTTTTCTAGACTGTCTGGGATCATACCACGAAACACCTTAATTTATAAATAATAAAAAAAGGAATAAGAAATCATCCCGGGCATTATTTCGGGACGGTTTATCTCTGACGTGTGACACACGTCCGCAATCTTGTACACGTTACCTAAAAATTAAAAAAAGTCACCGATTACAGTTACAATTACGCTTCGGTAAAGATTATTCAATTAGGTTACTCGATTACATGAGATAAAAAATAAGTGGTCGTAACTCGAAAAAGTAATCGTTACTTTTCCGATTGTTTCATATCATCAGGACGTCAGGTTTTTACTGCCCCTTTGAAAGCGGTGGGTCTTTTCTGCAGTCCATCATTGTATTAAAAACATCAAATTATAATCTACTTATCGTTGTGCGATGTTCATACTTTGGTAGGAAACTTTTACAAACAAATGGAGCCACCAGACAAAAAAGAGGGGGACAAGTAACGGTTCCCACTAATTATAGCACTTTCAAAACTAATCAAAGTACTCTCGTGATTACTTCGTAATGAAAGTAATCGAATGATTACAAAATTACTCCAGAAAAGTAATTGATTACAAGTAATTCGATTACTTGTAATGACTAGCGTACAAGTCTGCGACACGTAGCCCATTTGTTGTTCTGTTTTTTTGTGTGTGTGCAGGATTTGAAAATGCACGAGGGCAACGTGGACTTTCTCGCCGACGAGTACAGAGACATCCTGGAGAACAGCGAAGCCCTCGAGGCGGAATTCAAGCGCCAACCCTGCCACCTGGAGAGACTCTATGGCGAGTTCACGTTTTCTCTCGTTCGTGCGTCGCGGTCTCTGTGCAACAGCTCCATATACACAGCAGAGGAGAGTCGCATAAGGAAAGATACGACATTGGTCGTCCACGTATGCGTTACTTGTGGAACATCGGAGAGTGAGTGTGGAACATGTGGAACACGCACTCTACGTGTGGAACATCGGACAGTGCGTACACGAATGTATAAGGACGCAGCTTTTGTTAATTAAATATATATATATATATATATATATATATATATATATATATATATATATATATATATATATATATATAAAATTTTAACGTACACATCTTGTGTGAAAGGAGAACTATCAGGTGGCTTGCAGTTTATTACTAAACGTGTTTAGTGTCTTCAGAATATGGTGGAGAATAAACATTAGGATAATGTAAAAAGTGATTTAGATCATGCATTAAATCGTGATTTAAATAAGACCCGCTCAGTACTACATAATTTAAACCAAACCTTTCCCGCAACAATGATCCAATATCTTTTTTTTTTCATATACCGTTTGTTTAATATTTGATGCTCTCAATGTGCATTTGTTTTGTATCTGAATCGAGGAATCATCAAAAACGAAGATTTATATCAGGGTGAAGCATAGAGCAGAGGTCTTCTGAGAAAATCGGAACGTTGAGTTTTCTTTCTCCCATTCGCTTCGTTCGAGCGGGTACGTAACGTCATGTTGCAAACAAATAAGAGCGCGAGAGAAACTAACACTGGAGAAGTAATGTCCTATTGCACGAAAATAAGAACGCGAAAGAAAAAGCAGACAAAGGCTTTTTCACTAACTTATATATATCGAGCTGTGTGTGTTGTTTTTTTATGGCGGAGTTTGCATTAAAAAAAGATGTTAATTTATGTGTATTTTAAATTTACAGAAATTCTTTCCGCATTTTTTCAGTTATCGGACGGATTGATTAATCAATATGTTATGTTTCAAAATACATCTCGTGAGTAAAAAGCACAATTTTATGGCTACAATGATTTAAATCAAATGAATCTTAGTCAAATCATGTATATCTGATTTGAACCAAATAAATCGGATTTCTTGATTTAAAAAAAAAAAACATGGTTAATTTTACCCTGTTTGAGAATAATAAATCGTACATTGGTGCTTACATTGTGCCTATGTTGTACTTTGTTTCGAAATAAATAAATAAATAAATAAATATATATATATAATATATATATATATATATATATATATATATATATATATATATTTATTTCGGAACAAAGTAGAACATAGGCACAATGTAAGCACCAATGTACGATTTATTATATATATATATATATATATATATATATATATATATATACGTATATATATATATAGCCTTCGTCTTCCTGACGAAGGCCTGACGAAACGTCGAAGAATAAATCGTCCGTTGTTGCTGTTTTCATCAAGGGTTTTGCTTTTCTTCTCAGATTATATATATATATATATATATATATTTCTTTTTTTCTTAAAAGAATGTAGTACCTTTGCTATAACCATCCATTAATCCCCTAAACATCCAGTGTTTTTTTTTTTTTTGAACACAAATCGGATTTTATTTTTGTGTTTATTTCGGTGTTTGCTTGCCACTTTTTTAATTCCATGGGTAACGTTGTGAAAATAGCGAGAAAAAAAAAGACTCCGGATGAGTGCTGCAAGCCCAGAGAGAGTAAGACCCAGCGTTAGACCGGCACTGCTTCCCTATGTTCATAAGGTCACTCATGGAATTAAAGAAGTGGCAAGCAAACACCAGGTTCCAATGTTGTTTTCTGCTCCTAGGGAGCTGGAAAAGTTGTGTGGCAGGATTGACCGGGAAAGGAAAAAGGATGCAAAAAAACATTGAACAATTTTTTTTGTGAACTGTGAAGTTGGGGTAGTATACAAGATCCCGTTGTCGTGTGGAAAGGTATCTGTCGGGCGGTCAGGCAGATGCATTAATGATAGATTAGGAGAGCACGATCTGGCCACGATACCTTCTCCTTTGGCCACTTGGCGGTACACTGTGCCAGATGCGGGTTAAAGTCCCTAGATAAGAGCTTCATACAATTGTAGCGACATTCTTTGAAGCGCTGACTGCGTGACGGGGCAGGTTTTAGGAAGCGAATGGCGGCGAACAGCAGAGACCGGAACTGAATGCCGCCATTTGCTTCCAGCGGAATTTGCTTTCTCATTTGTATTGGTTGTTGTCGTTCCTTGTAAATAAGTATCAAGGGACTTTAGATGCGGGTGTGCGCCACTCTTTACTGACACTGCCATTGTGACGCGGCACACTAACCAAAGAACAAGGGAGATTACGGAGGCTTTTGTACACGTCACGCTGCAAGGAGGGTATGTGTGTCAGGTCGCCGTCCATTGCCTTGTTTGGCAGCGAGATTGCTTACATGTGTCGTTACGAAGAGAGATTGTAATCACATTGATAATATTGGAGGTGTGTTTCGTGTTTTGGTGGTTCGAGGCTTTCATGTTTCTTCTTAATAGAAATTCAGTTGTAAGTCAGCGCTTGTCGTGTACATTGCTCTCACTCGTCCATCGTCTAATTTTAGCGTTTTTATTTTTGTAATGCATCATCAACTCGCCCGAGTTACCACTCTTATACAGATGCGTCTGATAACCCTGACATCCCTCTTGGGTCCCCGCCGTTTACGTGAATGCAAGGGGTCGGGGAGGGATTCCCGCCGGTTTCGCCCAACACTGACGTCACGTACGTCTCTCCCCGAAAGACATCCCCCGTGTGAATGCCCCTTTCGCGAAACATCCACAGGTACATGGAGGCCTAGAAATGTAGCCATAAAAGGAGGTCAGAGAATCGTTTCGCTGGAGCCGCCTGAAGGAACCCCCGAGGCAATGTAATCGGAGATTTTGCCAAGTGGGTCGCGAATCACTTCACTTGTACTGCTGATGGAGTCAATGCACAGTCCAACTTTGAAGCGGCCATAAAATGATTGTTCAACTTCTTCCTCCTTCACTTTCGTCCTCAGCTCAAAATGTGAAATGAAAAATCACGTGGTCGTGACGTGCTTGGGCGCTCGTGAGATGACTTTAAGCTTCCACCGTGCTTTCTAAGCACCTCAAGGAATTTGTCATTTGCAAGTGTTGTTAAGTGCCGTCACGGAACTCATTGGCCACGAACGCGAACCCAAATTTTTTGTCGACGGATTGATTGTTGACGAGCGCAGACGTCCAAGTGAAGTAGTGCTGGTGCATAGTGCGTGAGCTGGGTTAGGCTGACTTGCTTGGGTACATCGGGTTACCGCAGTGAAAAGGTGGGGAGCTTTCGAACGAAAGGAGGTACGAAATAGTACGCTATATTTTAAGATTTTCCTACCGAAGAGCAGGCTTTTGACTTTCTACCCTCTTTCTTTTGGCCCACTAAACGATATGCGATTAGTAAAATCCCAATCTAAAATCATTTATCCCAGCCAAAAATTTATTTCATGACCCCTCTTTGTACGTCTATTTAAGCCTGCTCATTGATTGGTTGTTTATGAACGCAAAAAAGGGCAATGACGAAAGAAATATTTGCAGTTTTATTTTGATCTGTCGACCAGACCGTCGCTTGCAGAATTGTGTTTATTGAGAAAAGGAGCGAACGCTAACTATAGTCTTAACTTCCAGACACGCGACGCCGTGTCAGCGTTGCCACGTCCTTCTTTTGTACAGTTTCTTCCCTTTTTGTTTTAATTATTTCCGAAGCTTTTGCATATGGTGAAGTCTTCTCGAAGCTTCTGGGAATAAAATCCCTCCTGCATGTTCTGTTACTTTTCTTTCTTGTGTGTGTGTGTGTGTGTGTGTGTGTGTGCGTGCGTGCGTGTGTGTGTGTGTGTGCGTGTGTGTGAGTATGTGTGTGCGTGTGCGTGCGTGCGTGCGCGCGTGTGTGTGAGTATGTCTATGTGTGCTTGTGTGTGTGCGCGTGCGTTCGAGTGTGTGTTCACAGTTGTTGGTGAGGCGGGCGGAGATCGCGGCGCAGGTGTTTGGCAGCCGGCCAACTCTCTTCGTCAGCACAACTCATTCACTTTTTTTCTTTAGAGACTAAATCAAAGTTATCCTTAATAACAATGCGATTCTGCATGGATATTGATGATGATTGTAACGATATATGCTTTTCAGGTATGATCACGGACCTGTTCATCGATGTCTACAAGTTCCGCGGCAACAACGTGAAAAGCAAGGTGCCGGCGCTTCTTCAAATACTCGACCACTACGACTTTAAATCACTGGCCGATTTTTTCACAAATAAAATATGACAACCGACAAACAGGTCGATTGATTAAGCGGCCGCAGGAGGTAACAACTTAATGAAGAGTTTTGTCACATACCTGAACATCGCCTACGAACTATGTTTTCTTAACGTCACTGACAAATAAACAAGACGAGCGCTAACTGTCACTAAACATTCATCAAAAAAGAAAAAAAATTCGAGCAAAACCACATAATTTTTATGAAGTTAACAGGCGACGTAGTCAGTCACCATGTGTCGATAAAATTAACCTCCTTTTTAAACAAAAACACTGATGGCTCACTGAAGCAGTACTTTCCCTGTTTGGTTACCAAACGTCCTTCCAGAACTTTCGTTGCGTTCTTTTATGGATTCAATGATTCTGGTATCTTAAAACTATGAGGAGACAGATTCAATTCATACAACGAACATGAAGGTGTCTTTCTATTGTTGAACGAAGGTCCAGGTCATGGTCACGGATCCTTTCGTTTACACACCGTCGTGTCTGACCGAGACTCTGCCGCGTGACAGAGGGTTTTATATACGACACTTACGGTGCATCCCACAAACTTCTTGACATGTTTCACGGCACATGGAATCCTGTTGTTACTTTTTCTGTTCATTCGCGTACATAGTTGTGCCAACTTCCTTGGATTCAGGTAATACCACCTATTGGAGACATTTGATTCAGCCAGCGAATCTCATGGCACCCGCTGCCACATTTTTTTTTAGTCGACAGATTAGCTGGGTTGTCATCACCCGCAACATCATCTCCTCACCCTTGCCCAAGCGTCATTCAAACATTGTCAGCAACTCGATAGAATGTACACTGTCTCATCACATCATCATTAGATCTAGCGCCGCATGCAGGCCTTTATGGTATGGGCAACTTGCCTTTCAGCGGCGCCGAATGACGATGCCGAAACATATGTTTAGACCAAAAAACGCAGACTGAGTTGTGACATTAAGCAATGCAAGCGTGACGTTTTGCATTGCTTAATGTCACAACTCAGACTGCCTTTTTTGGTCTAAACATGTGTTTCGGCATCGTCATTCGCTGAGCTGCCTCCGTAAGTTGCGGCGATTGGCTCTCCGAGTGTTGTGCGGGAAAGTAGACGCACGGTCTTTTTTGGAGTGTAACTGCTGCGGCAAATTGAAGCAGACAGCAACCAATCGGAAATTGACTTCCGGTAATGCATTTCTTCGGGAAAAAGCGAGTGCTTTTTCTCCTCCGCTCGATTATAAAAGCAAATATCGCGAATAATTCGTACCTACTAGGTACATTGGAAGATTTCTCAGTCAGGCAGACGAAATAATTGGTCAGTTACGACGTTTTTATTTTCAAATTCGTGGCATGAAAAACGGGGCTAAAACGGCTTCGTACATGTATTTATGTGCACTGTCGGACACTGCTAGCGCGAACACGACGTCGACGCTTTTCAGCATGGGGAATATACGTGCCAAACGAACGAAGGACATTTGGAAAACTAAGAAAGACGTCAAGAACTACGCAGAAACACTGGATCAGTAACTCCCTGGGCATGTACGATCAAAATAAACTGAAGGTCACGTAATATAGTCCGATTTTCAATAAGTACTGCTTTATTATTTTTGCTCTGTGCGAATACGCTTGTTCTACGTTCAAAACATCACCCGCACGTTCGAAATCTTTGATAACAACTTCCTCATAAAAGCTGCCCGGCATAGAAAGTAATAAAAGGTACACCTATGGGGGATATACGTGCCAAACAAAAGAAGGACATGTGAAAACCGAGAGAGACGCCAAGAACTACGCAGTAACGCTGAATCAGTAACTTCCTGTGCATGTACGATCAAAATAAATTGAAGGCCACATAATATAGTCCGATTTTCAATGAGTACTGCTTTGTTATTTCAGCTTTGTGCGAATATGCTTGTTCTGCGTTCAAAACATCACCCGCATGCTCGATATCATTGAAAATAGAGAGAAGCCAGAGAACAGGCGCCAGATAAAAGCTGCCCGACATAGGAAATAATAAGAAGACACACCTTTCATAGCCCACGCGTACTTTATTCTTTACGTTTCGAAATATGTTTTAACCGCTCGTAAGGATGCACGACGGAGTCATTTTCATATAGTGACAGGACGGGCATATTAGCAATACATGAGCACCACCATAATGCTGGCGAACCTTGAGCGCACTTTACATTTCTTCCGATTGTTATTTAGCTTAGAATCGTCGCTCGTTTTTACCTACCTATCATGTAACAGAGGTTTGGCCTGAAATATGGCGAAGTTTCACATCGTTCAGTGGTAAGAAAAAATGCTGTAACTAAAGCAATTACACTTTACAATGTTAATAAATGTACATACTATTCGGTACGACCCAAATAACAAAAGTATATCCATGTTATTTTCCGGCGAAGAGCCAAAATGCTCGCGCGTTTTTCCATAGGAATGCACAGGAGCACCGTAAAAGTAGACTGGTTGCTGTCTGCTTCAATTTGCCTCCCGGAAGTATAAACACTAGCGCCAGTTGAACCACTAGCGTACATTATAATAACTCTATACAGTGCCCACACCAACCCATTCGGGTTATCACTCCACCTCTCCGGTATTTAACAGAGACATCCGATTTTGTATGAGCATGAGCACGGAGACTTCACGCCGGCAGCCTGGAGTGCGGTTGTGAAGGGTGATTCAGCGAGTTTAGCAAAGTCGTGTGGTGAATAAGAGCTGGTGGCCAACTCAGCCTCAAAGTCGCACCTTTAGAGGACTCACCATTTGTATATGATAAGCCGCCGTTGTCTCCTAGAAGAAGACCGATAGCTGCCCATTCAGTCTGCCGATGTGTGGACCCGGATACGCAACGCCGTAAAGCAGTTCGGGGAACATTTGTTTTCATGCTGTAAACAGCTAATTTTAGACGACTTAATATTTTTGAGGACTCACCATTTTTCTACGATAAGGAGCCCTTGTCTCCTAAAAAAGACCGATAGCTGCGCGTTCAATTTGCCGATTTGTGGACCCGGATACGCAACGCCGTAAAGCAGTTCGGGAAATATTTGTTTGCATGCTGTAAACAGCTGATTTTAGACGGCTCAATATTTTTTTTAAAGTCTTTTCACTATATAGCGCTCGGAAGTGGCAGGGTCTAACACTTCCCCGATGTAGCACTTCCCCGATCTTCGTGGAATGCTAATGCTACTTCGTGGAACTATAGGGTGTCTGAAGTCACCAGGCTCGCTCTAAAATAGACCGGAAAAGTCGACGCCGACACGAAGCAATCTAAACTTTTCGTAAAAAGTGTATTTCACAGGTCGTTTTTTTCTTGTAATATTACAAAGCGTAGATCTTTTTCTGTAAAAAATAGGGCCAAAACACTTGCCAGGGTAAACGGCGGGCGGCGACGCAGAAGATTGAATCGAGCGGCGGGGCACGTTTGCGCACGTATTGATAGATGGCGCTACCTCCTTATCGAGACTGCTCTCGACGACCGTGATTTACTAAAATGAAGATAATCTTTCGGTAGTGTACCTTTCATTTAAAAATAAATGCGGACAATAAAAACAAATCTCGAAGTTAAAAAACAAAACCCGGTTGCATTGCGACGGCGTTTTTGCTGCCGACGAATTTCGCCTGCGTGTCGTCTTCTTTCTTTCGCTGGTCGGCCACACCATCGATCCCGACGCCATCTATCAATACGTGAGCCATACGCGCCCCGCCGCTCGACTCAGTTGTCTGCGTCGCCGCCGCCGTTGACCCCGGCAAGCTTTTGGCCCTGTGAAATACACATTTGACGAAAATTTTAGATTGCTTCGTGCAGGCGTCAGTTTTCAAAGGTCCATTTTAGATCGATCCTGCAGACTCCAAAAACCCTGTACTTCCAAAAATCACTGCATGCAACATTGTGCGTGTATATTTTATGGGACGTCTTTTGCAATGGAGAAGTGTGGCATGATTTCGGATTCAATTTCCCCGTCAAGACAATAGTAAAGACTCTAAAAAAAATGCGTTTACGTTTTTGTAATGCGCTTTGGAGACCAAATCGCTGGATATTCTTCGGAGGAGGTCGGAGAATGATAATGCTAAAATAATATATAGACAAAAAAAAGTATTTTTGTGTAATGTATTATGACGTTACAGCGCGAACTGTTTTTGTTAGGTCTAAGCATATTTTCAGTCTCGTCATTCGCGGAGTTTCCACCGTACAGTTCAGTGATTGACTCTCCAACTTGTTTTGCGGGAAAGTATAGACCATCCAGGTTTCTTAGAGTGCCGTCGTGGGCGCATATGAGTGTCCGCATCAGAATTTCTTTTTTTTTTCGTAACAATAGCTTTTTTTGTGTGTGTGTGTGTGTTATCTCAAGGGCCTTACTCTCTCTCTAACGTCGTAGCAGGCGTCTGGTGATGAGGATTATCCGTCTCAAAGCAGGCTTTTATACGTAACGAGGGACAGGTGACTCATTACTTGTAATCAATTATATTTTATTGTACCTTTTTAACGCTTCAAATAATTTTGTTTTTGCGGTGACGTTCGTTTTTAATTTAATTACCACTTTTCTATAATCAATTATAAGTAAGCAATTATGTGTTTTTGAAAGAGCTAGAAGTATTGAGTCGAATTTTGTTTACGTAAAACAATTACTCTGTATGCTCGTCCGTCATTCGTGTATGTTGCACCAACTTTGGATACTTTTTTTTTACCTCCGGAACAACTAAAAAAAGGTACCAAGATACCAGAAGGTTTAGAATGTCAACGCGCTCAAGACTGGGAAGCGTCCATCGAAGCACTGCGCAACCACAAACTGGTACTCGAAGTGTTTGCGCGCTACAACACCGCTCTTCAGTGAAGCGCATCCGTCAAAAGGGTCTTCAGCGTCGCGGCAGATATCTTCACCTGGGCCGGCTGGCTAGAACCACGTCTCAGCTGAGACTGGGTGAAAGAAAGCACTGCAAAAGCTGGGGCGCGCGAGCGTCTTGAGACGCGGTTTGAGTCCCGCTCAGCTCATGCGCTGTCTTTGACCGTGCATGCTTTCTTTTCCCCAACAAAACATGTGCCACTTGAATACGGCAACGACGAGCTCTTGGAGTATTTAAAAGATTTTGAAGTTCCGTCCGTTCAACGTCAAGTCGCCTACCGACGCCAGGACGACGGAATTGTAGAACAGCGTCCTTCAGCGTCCTCACATTCCGGACGGACCGAGCCATGCCTCAGCGCATCTACCTCGGATTCCCAAGCCATCCTGTTGAAGAATACTTTGGGCAGGAATTTCAATGCTTAAACTGCCAAAGGTTCACAATATCGCCAAGAACTGCAGAGGAGAGCGTCGTTTTCACGAGGAGTGTAGCTCCAAAAAAGAACCCAAATGCGCCAACTGCAGCGGCAACCATTCATCCACTTATTCTGGATTTCCATGAAGAAAGGCCACTACTGATGCAAAACAACTTTTTATCTTCAACGGAAAGCAAACAAGGCGCCGAGCTCCATCACCAAATCTAACAGTTGTTCGCCGTCAACCACGGCAAGAGCATTCGAACGGAGCACCTACAAATAAAACTTACACTGCGATCCTAAAACGTCCCCGAAGGTTAAAAAACAATCAAAGAAATACAGAAGAGGACGACTTCTCTCCCTTGGAGGAGCGTCCAGGGCGGTCGTCGACGATGCCAACACCCGTACCAGCACCTCGTAGATCTCGGAATACTCAAGACCCTCCCGCCGGGACGTTAGCAACATGCCCGATGTCGAGCCAGTCACAACACAAAAGCGAAAATATCTTGCACAGGTACTCCTGCCCATGTTATTTGTGGCGTTAGCATATCATACAATAATACCATGCTGCAAATAACCTTCCACAAGTAGAGGCTCTGCTTACTATGGAGCGCCTGATATATAATTCCCATTGTGATCGCCGATATCACAGATAGCGTACGTCAGCACAATTGATGATCATTATAGGAAAGCCTCTATCCTAAAATGAAACGCAAGAGGTTTGTGATTACGACTTTCTGATTTCAGACAGCTCGTTTTTAAATATACCTTCCCCATCATTGTAATTTGAGTCAAACTTGCCTAAAGATATTCAATTGTCGCGGTATGAAACATTTGACTGAGGATGCACCGATAGTGCAAGTCGTGTGACAATGTTCATTCGAAGAGATCTTACATATACTGCACACGTAGTTTCAACCCACGCGACGAATATGTTTGCGCCACGATTTCAAATAGGAAAATGAAGTTGATAATAATCGCAGCATATATACCACCAAAATCCCTATTTGACAAGCAGCATTTGGAGTCTATGCTGAATGCAATGCCACTGCCATATATTCTGACCGATGATTTTAACGCCATCATCCAATATGGGGGAGCATTCGGACAAAGCTGCGGGGAAGGCGCTTGGTGGAATTAGCTGACGATTGCGACTTATCTCTACCGTCAATGACGGAACCTCGACGTATTTCTACTGAACGGAAGGCAGCAGCTGCCTTGAATTAACATTTGTTTCGGCAGCACTAAACGTCGCGAACAAAATTTTTCGCAGACATTGAAACTCGTAGGAGTGACCACGTGCCCACGTAAACAACAATTATTGTGTTCACCAATGTAGAAAGAACCAACTTCCTACAACGAACCAACTGGCATATGTTCGAAGAAGCAATGTCGAACGAATGCAAGAATGTTACTGAACTATCTCACTTTGAAAATGGTCATTGTATCCTGTGCAGAAAAAATAACACGTGAATTTAACGTCCGGTCAAAGCAAAAAGAACCGATCCATGGGAGGACTAAAACATCAAATATCTCCGCGAACTGCAGAGTGCAAAGAAATATTTTCGTCATTTTCAGAAGCTCGCTTGACATTGCTGGAGGAAGTTCTGCAAAATACAAATCGCAGAAAGCCATTATGTAAAATATGAAAGATCTCACGAGGTCTTAAATCTTTTCCTCCGCAACTCCATCAATTTCGCTCGCTGGCGCTGTCAAGAAATTGTTCAGAGAAAGAAGTGGCAAATCAGTACTGTATTTAGTTGAACACATAAACAACCCTTTCGAACCAATCTTCATCTCGCGCCACAGTCGAGCCAGTATTTCGCGAGGAAGCTATGGACGACCTTCAATTCAATTAATTTCAATTAATTAATGGACGACCTTCAATGAACCTTGTACCGTCCTGTCGCGCTCGCGAGCTGCGAAGAAAAAATTATGAAAAAAATAATCTACCGCCGTCTAGATTTGTATTTCGAACAGCAATGGCTATATCCAGAAATCATGCAAGGCTCCCATCGAGGAAGGAGCTCCATTGATGGAGTCATTGACTTCGTAGCTTAAAACAAGATTGAGCACATCCTAAAATCACAATAGCGACTTTCTTAGATCTCAAAGGAGCATTTGATAATGTCACTCACGAAGCGATATTTCAAGCTCTCCTTGAAATTGGCATTAGAGGACACTTATACAGGTTAATAAGAAGCTACCTAACAGGAAGATCATAGTTTAGGTCTGCAAAAAAAAAAGAAACACGCCTTTTTACCCGGTGACTCGTGGTGTCCCTCAGAGGGGGCGTCCTCAGTCCTATATCATTTAATATCGCTCACTTCCGTCTCGCCAAAATACTGCCTCCCACCATCTAAGCATCTTTCTACGCCGATGATATCTGTGTATGGGCCTTTGGATCTTCACGAGTTCAAGCAAAGGCAAGGGTTCAGTCCGCACTAAAGAAAATGACAAATTATCTTCATACCCGTTACCTCGAAATTTCCATTGACAAATCAGCAGCTATTGCGTTCACCCGCCGAAGAACGGGCAAATACCCATTTAAGATAAGCAAACAAACAATACCATACGTTAAATGCCACACATTTTTGGAGCCATCATCGACAGGGGTATGACCAGGTCACCTCATATTTTGTACTTGCGCAAAAAGCTCGCCAGGTTTAATGTTCTTGCTCGCTTCATCGGTAAAACCACGTGAGGCGCGACAGTAAGATCCCCATTACATACTATATATATCGCCTTTTATGTCGGCTTATTTCGATATAGCGTTCTCATTCTACATGGCACGTGTCAAACAAACATCAACGGTCTCAGAGCAGTTCAAGCACGTGGCCTCCGTGGCTGTTTGGGCCTGCCAGCTTGTGCCTCGACTCTGAGCCCGTTGCTCAGAGTGAGGCACAAGCTGCAACCCAGCACGCGCCACACCTGTGGAGGTACTAATAATGCAGGAAGCATTGCGAGTTCATCTAAGACACATTACTAACTATAGTCATCACTTACTTGCTGAACTTACCTTTAAGCGACTTTACTCAGAGTATCCAAGGGCACTTTCAAAAATAAAAATACATACCTGATGATATAGCCTCGTTTGATCTTCCAACGATACTTCCATGGAAACTTTCTGTCCCTGTTGTGGAACTTGAGATTCAAGGCATCAAGGAGAAATCAAGTACACCATTACTAATGCTTAAACAACTCACTTTATCCACCATTGCCTGTATACACGCGTCAAAAACTCACATGTATACGAACGAATCGTGAGTCAAAAATAGTTCTATCGCAAGCATTGCGATTCCATTGTACGTCACAGCGAGGAACTTCAAAGTAAGCCACAAGACATCTTCAACAGCGGCTGAACTTGCAGGACTTGAACAAACCCTTCGATTTATATTGACAAAGCCACCTCAGGCATGGACAGTGTTTACAGATGCTAAACCGGCAGTCCGAAGCATCTGCGACGAAGTGAAAATGAACAAATTGTTTTTAAAGTTTGATTCCATCTTCAGAAATGTATCATAGGATACACTTTGTTGAGTTCCAGTGGATTCCTGGACACTGCAAGATACCTCGAAATGAAGCGGCGGATGTTGCTGCGACTTCCGCCCATACCTTATTCCCCAACGTCGAAATACCCTACTCCAGGAAGACGCACGTCAACACTCTGGAAGAGCTCTGCACACCATTACCCTCATCTATATCTACTGGATCCTGACCTAACATACCGTGTGTCACGTAACCTACCGAAGCTTACTGGAGCTTGTATACGCCGATTACGTCTGGAAACTATATATCATTTATTATGTGAATGTGCCCTTTACGATACAGAAAGAGCACTCTAAAGAACATTCTGCCACATCTGTGGACGACCGGCCATTTACTGCGTCCAATATACTAGGGGCCCGGGGCTCCCCACGAAAGAGGAGAAGGCCGCAAACGCCCTTCTGCGATTTTTATCAGAAACTCGCCTCGTGTTCTGTTTGTAAAAAGTACTCTACTATTCATTATTTGTGGTCGTATACAAGACTATCCGTTTTTCAGTTCCTTTAAGTGTACATGTGCTCAATTGAACCACGCGCTGGCGCTTACAAATCTCTAGTGTTTTGGTGTAAACATTGGTGGCAATCCTGCACGCATTTCCAGTACCTTAATTTTAGTGCCATATTGGATACTGAGGCACTTTTTTGATTATTGATTCTGCACTCACAGTGTTCAACGTGAGTGCTAGAAAGTTACCCTTACTCCCTCTGCTTTTTCTTTCCTCCTTCTTTAGTCTCCTCATCCCCTTCTTCAACTCAGAGTAGCCAACCGAGGCAGGCCGCCTTGGTTAACCTCTCTCTTTTCTCCTCCTGCCCTTATCTCCTTCTTCTTTCCCCCAGTCTCAGCTGAGACGCTGTTTCTAGCAAGCCGGCCCAGGAAACGTGGGAAGATGACGACGTGAACTTCGAACGACAGCTGCTGTTGAAGCTTAACAAGGTGTGAATGACAAAAAGAAACAAAATGTAAACACTTTGACCATATGTATTCATTTTTAATTTCATAAAAAAAAGTTTAAACGGAGTAACGTGAAAAGTAATCAATTGCTTTCTGATAATTTTTCAATTACTTTTCTGATGCAGTAATTTATCACTGTAATCAGTTATATTTTTCAATAAAGTAATTGTAATTGTAATTGCTTACTTCTTTCAGTAACGCGTACTATGATCTCAAAAAGATGATCATTCATGCGGAATAAAAAAAAAATATAAAAAAATCAAGACCGAGTAGCCAAAACATGTATTTCAGTCCCATAATCAGCGCCATCTGTTTATTTTGCGCGTCACTTAGCCGAAGTGACAAAAAAAAATCCTGTCGGATCCTTTTTGTCACCAAATTTACACCTGTTGTTTCCAACTGCAATGTTTTTCGCTGTCTCCCGTCCCACCCACTCCATACCGTCCGTCGCTTTCAAAACCTTATCCTCTACACCCCGGCCATTGATAGCTTTCGCAGCCAGTGTTTACCGCTTAAAACTCAAGTCGTCCGTGACTGGGGTGTTGGTTACGTCACAGACAGCGTGGCTCATCGCTGAGCTCGGATAAAGCCCCATCCCGGCACTCGAGAAGAGTCGCGTTTTCACTTTTCAGCGCTGACTGATAGCGACCGGGTCAAAGCCTTCTGTTTCCTGCGATGGTAAATCCGTGCGTTCCGTTTTGTTGACGGGGATGGGTCAGCGTCCACCGAGCGCTTGTTTTGTTGTTGTTTTTGTAAATTCCGCCACGTCTAGACGGCACTCTGACCGACGCGTCTGTTCGAGAGAAACCGGAAGCAGGTCATCACGCGCCGCGAGAGCCTCGGTCATCCCGAGTTCGGCGACCCCCGACGAAGCTCGCCCCGACCGCCGACTGATACTGTCCATTCCAGGAAAAACGATAGCGTCGTCATTGAACCTGTCGTCACGGCCGTTCAACCGGTGCGCGCCGTCGTTGTTGTCGATGTCCCCGCTCTGCTGTCATGCGCCGTGTAATCACGTACTCCAGCCCTGCGCGCGTGCATACGACACGCGCGACGCACTCCACAGCCCGGCTATTGGTCTGTCTTTATGGGCAATGGTACTTGGGAAAGTAGCACCATTGCTTTCCCTGCCTGCTAGCTGGACATAGACAGACACTAACATACAGACAAACAAAACCTCGCAAGGCGCTTGGCTGACCGGTTTCTGTTGCCATGGCAATCGCGCCTTTTCCGTCCTTTGAGATATTCGAAGCTTGGAAAGGGTAGGTCTGAACCAGTCGCCCCAAAATCACCATGGAGCGTCGTCAGATTGAAAGCGGCCCTCGCCAATACGTATAGACGCTTTGACCACGCGCCAGATTGAGCCGCCATTGCCGGCCTCCTCTTGTCTTACTGAGACGCCGAGCCACTGAAGCGGGCGTTGACGAGAGTCCTCAAAGGCGTACGATGAGGAGAAGGACACAGTACGAGGGGCGTTCATAAAGTTCGTATTATTGTCACGAAGGAATAGAGATTCAGCAATCAAACTCGAGTAGGAGTTGAGACTTTCTCTACATGTTCGCCACCGAAAGTTACCCCCTTTTTCCAGCGATGCACCACATGCCGGATGCCATTGTTATAGAACTCCTTGTCTTGAGTGTTCAGAAATCGCTCCACTTCAGCAATCACTTGGTCGCCATTCCTGAAATGCTTTCCTCTTCTTTGGCCACAGTAGAAACATCTGTGCCATTTAACCAAAAGTGTCGTAAACTGGGGAGTTGTCCCCGAACAACGCTCCCAGATCGGAATGAATATCCTTGGCATTGCTTCCTCTTCAAATGAAAAAAAACGGATCCCTGCATGTGCTTGGCACCGACGGGCGGTGCCATTTTTGTTTCGTCTCCCTAGCGGCGTTCCGAGCTACTATAATATATAGCATGCGATGTTCATACTATGCGAAAACTAGAGGGACGCGCGCTCATGTTGATACCTGTTTTGTTCCGTTTCCTTTAATTTTTTTATCCGATAATACGAACTTTATGAACGCCCCTCGTAGCTCCTAAAGTGGCAATAACCTGTCCTACTGTGGCAATGATGAAGTGAAGCGAACGGAATAAGAGGAAACAAAAACTGAAGGACGTTTATGGCGGCGCCCATGCACAGCTCAGAGCCGTACATTGGGAAGTATAGGAGGAAAATGATGAGGCGCCATTGGTCAAAAGCGGTCTGGGCGTGTTTCAGGGCGTCTTCACAATTTTGTATGTGGCCAGCCCGAAGCCGAAAATAATACCTTGGCGGTGGTCGCGAGAAACAAACTTAATAAGTGCGTCGGAGTAACTCTCGGTGACTGAAAATATGGTGCACGTGATGTTTCAATCACGGTTATCCAAAATCATGGTGGAAGAGTGCGACAGCGAAACGATCGACAGAATCCGTACGCCAGGCGCCGAGGGCCGGGAATCTGCTGTCCGAGCGGTCAGACTACGTCTGAGCAAAATAGGGTTCGAGCGGTACATTCGATTCTTACATCTTTTTGCATGATCATAATCGAAACATCAGGTGCACCATATTTTCGAACCATGGAGAGTTATTACATTTTAACTCTTCCGCGCTTATTAAAACTGTTTCTCGGTACCACCGCTAGGGGTTTATTTTCGCCTTCTGGTTGGGCAAAACAGCATGTCAATCCCACTTTCTGCGTCTGGTGCACGCCCTGGCTCTGCCCGCTCCTCCCATTGACCAAACTCTCTCATATACGGCTCTGGCACAGCTGCCTGAAAGCGTCTATTAGCGTCTTTGGTAGCATGCACGTAATGAACTTATCAATCATGCTTATTTTCTCAGATCTCGTCACAATGATGTTGTTCATGGCATGTCGCTGTTTCTTAATGCCTCCAAGCATCGACGCCGCATGGGTGGTGGTGCAAATATGTGCGCTTGTTTCGCCGGCGTGTGGATAGCAAAATCTCTGTATACAAGGAATGTCTTCACAAAACAGGGGTCCCACTGGTTATGCATCATACAAAAGACAATCTGCATACAGATTGGAACGCGAGTCACCACAAGATCCGTGCTTCGAATGCGACCTAGCAGTGAGTTCAAGGTATGAGCAGTTTGACCCCGGCTTAAAGCAACCCGTCACCGGGAATTCGGATCCGATCACCAAGTGTGAAGGGGCCACAAAGAAACTGCATTCTTTCAAAGACCAAATGGCGGCCATCCGGGAGCTTGGCGCTGCTTTCCTATAGCATTCAGTTACCTTAGGCAATGGCAAAAGCAAAAAATGAATCTTTCTCACTGACCTTTGGTCAATATGAGAAAGGCGATCGGTACCTATCGATACAATCACGCAAAAAGGAGTGGATGCCGTTTTACAGTTCGGAGGATGGGCGGGGCTTTGGCCCGCTACGGTCACTGAAAGTCCCAGTCCCACTGCCCATATACATATGCAAAAGACGCGGTGTTCGTTGCAGGTATACGATCACAGAACTATCGGCGAACATGGCTCGAGAATGTTCGAAACGTGTTGCTTCTACATACGTGTGCTTCGAACATTTCTGCAGACGGTTTGTGTATGACCAATGTGGAACCGACTAACAAGGAACAAACACGCCTGAGACAGTAGAGAGTTTTATGAAACTGTTTTTGCGCATCCGGTACGTACCGTACGATGGGCCCTCCGGTACGAAGTGCGCATATGCGGGAGTCTCCTGCGGTATAGCGCATGCGCAGTGCGTACCGAAAGGGTCCATCGCACCGTATCGGACGTGCAAGAACGGTTCCTTAAAACTCTCTAGTGTCTGCAGACTGTATTCTGTATGACGAATCAGCGGTGCGACAGCGGCTTCACGCAAGACGAAGGCGCAGATATCCTGAAAATGACGCCTTTCAGTTCGTCCCGTTGCTGTGCATCACCGTCCACTATTCATAAAACCTGCCACCAAACCAGTATGCGCGAGGAAAGAAAGAAAGAAGAAAGCCCCATTTATTCTACCTACAGTGCACTATACTGCTAAAGAGACTCGGGGCACGGGGTACAATATTGAGGACGTTTTAGCGAACCGTTAACGCGTTCCGCGTACCGCACTGCTGGAGTCTTTGAAGCATGCTATTAGGCGCGCGCCCGGACAGATAAGTTGTGCGGTACGCGGAACACGCTAAAGCCGGCGTCACACTGCTTATACATCATACAAAAGACAGTCTGCATACAGATTCGAACGCGAGTCATCGCGAAATTCGTGCCTCGAATGCCGCGTTACAATGAGTTCAAGGAGAAAACATGGCACGCGGCATTCGAACCACTGATATTGCAGTGACTCGTGTTTGCAGCCGGGTCTTTTGTATACGATGGATGAGCGGTGTGACCCCGGCTTAATTGTATGCTAAAAGTCCCTATTATCTTCCCTATATTTAGGCTTCGCGATTCCTTCTTCGGCGTTCTTATTGGCGAATGTCGCAGCCTCGTTCGCTGCGGAGTTATAAAAAAAGCTGCTCGGGAGACTACCCACGCACCTGCGCTTGATATGTGGACTATAGAGACCAACACACTGTCCACAAGCAAGCCCGCGTGCGCCCACACCAGATGCGCGAACTGCGCGTGCGCAGAAACCCCGTTCGCGTAAGGTGAGAGGAAGCATTTGCGCATGCGCAGTACCGACAGCAGCGCCACCGCGGTGGCGTGACGTCAGATGGTTGAGTCGGTGTATAACTATGAGAAAAGAATGAAAAAAGATAAATGTTGCATCTAGATTACCGCAAAGCACCTGGGAAAGTCAATCGTTGCAATTTAAACTCTTTATAAAAAAGTTATAAAAAATGTGTTGTACGGAACGGCGTTTCAAGGAACGACGTTTCTAGGACGCTTTCGTGTCAGGGGGAACGGAGACACGGCGCCGTTCCATCTTGCATCGGTGGAACCGGAACGGGAACTCGTTACCTCTTTTAGAGGGAACGGCAGGACGAACGGCGTTCTCTCTTTCTTGTCTATTTATTTGCAATTTTACCCTAATTTAGTAGGCGTTTGGGCTCTTTAATTGTCGACTATTTCAACCTCCAACTTTAGTGGATGGATAAGTCTCCGAGAAATAGTCGAACTCAACCTCAACTTGAATGGAGTGCCCGAGAGATAGTCGAAAACAAAAAGAACTGGAACAAATTCGATCGCGGCAACTCGACGACACGTTGTTCGATGTGGATATTTTCGCTTGCTCGCTTTATTTTATCTACGTATTATCTATCGCAATATTTCATTAAAATACGCACATATAACGCTATTGTTACGGCATGTTCCAACCTTAAATAAAAATTGCAACGTGAACGCGTTTTCTTTCCTTGGGACCACCGGAGCCCGTAACGGGAACTAGTTCCAAGATTGAGAAGGAAAGAGGAAGGAGCTTTCATTCCTGCTTTGGAGGAACATAAGCACACTTCTATAAAAAAAGCCAGTTTGTTTGTCCACTAGCTCGGGGCAATGAAAATACGATTAGATGGCGCAAGTGCAACGAGCAAGTGAAAAGTCGTGGTCACAGCCCCTGCGCACATGTCACGTTTCAGGTGATTCGTATTTTGACTTTTGTCATTGCTGCAGGATCGTTCTATTGCTCGTTGTAATCGGTTATCTTCGTATTTTGCTTAAGTTAACTCACGTACTTTTTTCTTTTTCAAGTGAGGAGGGAGTTTGCATGGTCTAGCGCAGTGGTCTCCAAACCCCTGTCCGCGGGTCGCAACCGTCCCGCGAAAGTGTTCCGAGAGGTCCGCGGCTTACCACAGCGGGCGAGAGTGACCATGTCACGTGACAATTCACAAACCAATAAAACAGCTGGTTTCGTTTTAGAGCGGAAGTGACGTTATGTCACGTGACAAGGGGGCGTGGCCAGGTGCTGTACGGGATATGGTTTGCTTATACGCTGCCCGGCCGGCGGCCCGTTTCCAGCAGACTCGCTGATAGCGGCGCAAACAAGAAGTGCGCGTAAATGAAAACGGCGCCGCGACGCGCTCCATTGAATGCGCGAATTAAGATACAAGAAAGAACGAGAAAAAGTGCAGCGTAAGACCGGACTTTTCGCCTATTATTGATTGAGCATTGTCATCACTAGCATTACCATTCCAAGTCCCCGGCTTCATGTCTGTGTAACTACGTTAAAATTCAAATTCGTTCTCACGTACATTACACTTTGTGTCCTCTGTCACACCCGTAGCATATTGTCAGCAATATTTTTGTCGCTCTCACTAGGCCTTTTGCACTGCTCAAACGTGTCAATGTTCCCATGGGCTTTAATTTATGCATGGCGAGTTTTTTTTTTTTTTGCTCACAAGTGTCGTCAATGTCATAATTAGCCAAATATTGAACTCCAATTTAAAGTATATTTATTCATCTACCTTAGGTTTCTTTTTAATGCTCACTCAAATATGCATTTCTGTGTTTAAATGTTTATCTCTGTTTATTTACTTACCTCGTTTGTAATTACTCGATTTTTTTTTTTTTTTTGTTCTGCCCTTGAGATTGCCGCAGATCGCTAATCCGGCCCCGTAGCCAAAAAGTTTGTCCAGCCTGCGTGTTGGTGACTAAACGATGGCCTTCCTATGTCCCTCTCGTTCTTGTAGTGGAAGGGACTCGGTGAGTGAGAAACCTAAAAAAAATGATTACAGCTAAAAAAAAAAAAAAGAAACGAGTCTGCGCTGTGACACTTAGGATGACAATTCATGCGGTTACGCCGTGCGCAATGTCAAAGTGCAAACTTCTTTCTTTTTTGCCTAAATATCTTTTATGTTTGGCCATTCGCCGAGCTTCCTTAGACTGCGACGATTGGCCCCTCTGCCAAGTTCTTTTCGAGAAATTAGACGCATTAGATTGTTTTTAGATTATACTCCCAAAACGTCTTTAGCGCCAGAGTAAGTGGCACAGTGGAGCAAGGACATTTCATGCGATTATGTTGATACATAAACCCGGCAGCAGGGACCTGGTGTCGTCGCACTGAACGCTGGAAATAAATCTTTTCTGAGATCCTTTCCGTGCCACCTTGCGCCCTTTTTCCTACTAAAGAGGTCTACATAAACTCTTGTCTGAAACGGTTTTCATGTTCATGCAGAGCGTTTATTAGTTCTTCTTTTTTTCTTTCTTTTTGTATAGGTAAACATAATATAACTGAAACGAGAGGGTCATCCGAAGAATCAAAATTAACCAAGCAGAGTATATGCATCTTGTTAGTTTCTGTCGGTTTCTAAAACGGCGCGCATTCCTACACGATAAGCCTTTCACTTTATCGAAATGCAGCGAGAAGCGATGGCAAACAACCATGTCAACGACCGTTGCAACTTTTCCTGCGCATACTGACAGATAAGCCTGTCAATGAACACTCGATGGTGACAATAAAACTGACCCTGGAAGAGATTCCTTAACTCGAGCACTGTCCGCAGAAGAATGTATCTCCGTATCGCCATTGAGAGAGTGAGCAAGAAACTGCTCACTCGCTGCATATACAACATTGGGGAATACGAGTGCAATAAAAAATACTTTCAGTGTAATGCCCCTAACAGCGGGATACATGAGCCATCGTACCGAAAATGTCTCTATAATCACTGAGAGAATGACAACGGCCCCTCGATTGCTCCGCCCCCAGTGCGAGCTTCCTGCATTCCATAACGCTTCGGCATCTCGCGGGGGCTTCCACCGTGCACGCGAAGCCGAAGCATGGTGGAAGGCGACGAGCGCGTACTGGAGGCCGGGCAACCCAAGGAGACACCCCGCCGCTCTTATCCCGTTTGACCATAGTTAGCCTAATCAGCATGGCACGTCTGTTTATTCGGGGAGGAACGCAAGTATACCAACCGCGCGAACTGTCTCACATGCTAGGAGTTTTGAGACCGTGGGGAATCAGCGTACCTTAAAATGGCGTTGGATGGCTTTGCCGTGGAGGTGCCATTCGTCCATTGCAGCAAAACTGCTCACCTAAGTATTTTTTCTTCTATTTTGCGAAGTTAACTGGTAAGAACGACAAAAACTTGGGAGGACTCTTAAGCTTCGCCTTCAAGAGTGGAACGCGATAGTGCTATAGGGCCGCGTTCGCATCGCCTTCATTCGATTCTTATAGCTCTTCCTGCCAGTGAGCAGAAAGTGCGGCGGACATGGCCTAGTCAGTAGCGTGTCTGGCTCGCAACCGAAAGGGCGTGGGTTCGGATCCCGCCTCAAAATATCTTCAAGTTTTCCTTTAAGGCAAATAAATTACCTTATGAAGTGAAATAATTTGACACATGTGGCGACCTTTAATTCGCATACCAAGTAATGTTTTCTCTAACCACTTCCATTCCACGCATGACGTCACGTTTCCCGTGAGCGTTGGGGGTTGATTAGAGGTCATGTAGCTGTGACGTTATGACCCTATCGACCAATCGCGGTCATACGCAGCCGACACCGGCTTTGCTGCGACACGAGTTCCTTAACGTTATCGCGTTAAAAGGCTAATCACAAAGCAAGAAGCACGAACTAAACAAGAGACATAGCGTGTCTCGTTTAGTTCGTGCTTCTTGCTTCGCTTGCTAGTTACTGGCGTTATGCCAGTTATGCCAGTAACTACAGAAAACGATTCTAATCATCGCCTTCGGCTGTGGAACGCATTCTGCCCACGCGCAGCTCTCTTCTGCAGAATTTCAGAAGTCGCATGCACGACTTCTGCAACAAGCAACAAGGCTTGGAGTTGGGCTAGTTAATTCGGCATATTGAAGTGAGAAAAAAAAACACAGCGTAAAAGGGGAGAACACACACGCCGCACTGACTTACAACTGAAAATATTTACTTGTGCGCGATACAGCAAGTAAGCGTGATACAGAGAAGATAGACGCAAAAACCAACAACCCGATAACCTATTCCTCCCCCACCATGCTGACACACACCTCACAAACTTTCCCGATTTTCTGATAAATTCAACCTCATCACCCGCCAGGGCTACCGACGAAGCGCACACACACCCGCGTCATTCTTAGCGGGCAATAAAACAAAACAAAAAATACATAGCGTATATTTTTGGGGAGTTTTACTTCTGTGAGACTGCTTTTGAGTTATAACGTGGCCATGTGTGTAAGCGTTCCGTCAGTAGCCCTATCGGGTGACGAGCTTGAATTTACTATAGGGAAATCGAGAAAGATTTTTGCAGGTGTTGGTCGGCGTGATGGGGGGAGGTATATGTTTTCGGGTTGTTTGTTTTTGTGTCTATCCTGCTATCCTGTTTACTTGCCGTACGTCCCGCGCAAGTCAAATGCAGTTGTAAGTCACCGCTCCATGTATGTGCCCCCTCTTTTTGTTTTCCGTGTTTTACGCCGTTAATATTTTTTTTTGTGTGTGTGACAAGCGCTGGAAAGGTGCAGGTAGCAGACACTCGACCACCGATTGCCCCGCCCTCAACCGTTCGCACACCCGCTTTGCACTCAAAAGCCGCTGTTGTACCGCTCATGCATCATTCAAAAGACAGCCTGCATGACACTGTCCGACGCATGTTTCTTCCTTGAACGACGGCCCTGTAACATTTATCATTGAAAAACACACGCCGTAAAGGATATTGCGCCGGATAATAATCGCGTACGAACGTTCTTCAAACAAATTGCGCTTACAAAACAAACAAACAAAATAAATATACATATATATATTTCAGGCAGTCTACAGAAATCCTGTCCACATTTTAACGACTGTTTCAACTTCCTATCCACTCACGTCGCGTCGAAAATTTTCGAGAGACTTTCTACGGACTCTACACGCCTCTCGTCCGCAGTCTGCAGACTTCATCCGAAGTTTGTAGAGTACGGACGATAGAAATGCTACAAAATTTCCATCCCCACGTCTCAATAGACTTTCTCTCGCCACGTTTCTATAGGATTTCTATAGACTATAATGGATATATCAATAGGTGCAATGCGGAGAAGCGGCATCACGCCCACTTAAAGACCTCCTTGCGGATGCTGTCTTTTTTTCTTTTTTTTACTGTTTTAAAATATTATCAGTCATTGCAATGCTTTAAAGTTGGAGATGAAGTTCTCCAGCCCTTATAAACAACATTTCGTATAAATTATGTGGACAAAAGAAAAGAAAAATAAAGAAGAAGAAGCAACATACTTGTAATCTTTTTATCATCCGGGATTGTCCTCGTTCTATTGATTGCCTTCTAAGTGTAGGGTATATTTAGCGGTGGAGCAGTCAACGCTATACGGAATTACTAGTGTTATAAGTGCTCCGTGGCGTGTGTATTTGTGATGTCTGCGTATGTACACACACCGCACGGCGAGCGGGGAGAGCATGTTTCCATAAACGTATAGTGACAAATCTAAAATGAATATTTTTGTTTTCCTGCAAGGAAGTGATTTATTGTCGTTTGAAAGACGATAGAAACGTTCCAATCTCTATACACTTGGTTCAATAAAAAGTCTACAGAAAAATTAACTGCCAAAAAGCTCTAGACAGTGAATATAAAAGAGGATACTTTTTCTCTAGCCTCTATACACAGTTTTTTTATAGAAATTCTCTAGAAAGTGGATAAATATTTTGGCCGACACTGATTGACTTATAGATCGTAATACCGCATCACCCGCTCGTGCAAGCGAGCTAATCCGCGCTCCCTGAGGACACGAGACTGCATGCTGCCGCCGGCAATGGCAATCTTCCAGGGTGCTCGACTCAGACTCCTCGCTCGGGGGAGGGTGTCACCTTCACCCAGTTCTAAAGACGGCGCCAGACAGCTTCCGATGCTTCGACAACGTCCACAGTTGGCCGTCCGGCTTCGCCCCTGCAACAAGAGAGACGGTAGTGTGCCCAATTTTTAGAGTGTTTCCAACCAGCTTCGATCTGGATCATGTGGTTACGGGTCGCGTTTTTGTAGCGCAAACCGAGAGGAGGCGACGAACGCGTCCATCGTCCGCAAGCGTTCCCACCTCTCCTCCTCTCCACGGGACAACGCAACGCATGCGCATTTACGGCCAATCAGCCCAGGAGGGATCCGCCATTAAGCAGCAAACGCTGTCCCGTGTTTTGAGCAGTTCCTTCTTCTAAATCTAGGCTCTTTAGAGGCGGGAAAAGTATGCCCCAGGGTCGGCTGGGGGGGCGACCTGTTGCTATTCGCGCTGTCCTCGAGCCTCGAGACATCGCCAAGGGCGCCCAAGCTGCATTAATCGGGGAGGCTCTACGTCACCGTTTCTCACCGATCGTGACCTTGGGCGAAAGCTTGCGCGCATGCGGCT
The DNA here is from genome assembly GCA_037355805.1 of Ixodes ricinus. NCBI lineage: Eukaryota > Metazoa > Arthropoda > Arachnida > Ixodida > Ixodidae > Ixodes > Ixodes ricinus. The sequence goes on from JAZHYW010031622.1 coordinate 47,331, forward strand.
GCTTGCATATATTGACATCCTCCTCTGTTTACTTTCTGCACAGCACCACGTTTTTGTTTTGTTTTTGTTTTTATTTTCCCCTCTTCCTTCCTATCCATTCATTTCTGTTCTGTATATCATTATGTGGTAGTTCCGCTACGCTGATAGCGGGCGAAAGTAAGGCGCGCGGAAATTTTCGAGTGCAGTGTATCTGGAGGCGTACCCAGTCGGTGGTAGTTCTTAAAGGGACACTGACAGGGTGTTTATGCTCGCCGAGGTTTTTAGTTGTACATGACATATGAGAGCCCAACTACCCAAAACACAATTTGCGACTCGAAATTTGGTTTCTTTCCGCCCGAAAACCGCCGATCAAGAACTGGCCGGTTCGAGTCTCGCTCACTCTCTTTTCCGTGGTCACGGGCCGTTTTCAAAGGTATCGATGCGACCACCAAATTTAATGAAAGTCGTTGGTCACTGAAGGCACACACTCAATATTAAAAATAGAAAAAAAGATGAAACCCATTTTTTGTGGCTTCTAAAAGCTGCAAATACGTTGATTGAAAAAAAGTTCCACAGAGAACCGGAAGCATACTGTGCGTGCGTCGTTTCGCGTATCGTGGGACTCGCGGGGACGGCGATGGCAGCGGACGAAGGGGCGGGACCTCTACTTCAGAACTGTCGTTCGCGGTACCGGCGAATTCTGTCTGCCTTTGAAAGAGAAATTTGGGACTGATCAAAAGAATTGGTATTCATCCCGTACGACACGCCCGACCACCAAGCCGACTTGCACGAAGACGTCGCCGAGCCGTCGCTCCCTTCTCGTGGCTGAAGACATCGCTCGCGCAAACTTCAAGCACGACGCGTCTACTTCGAGTTGAATATGCACGCGTACGATTTCTTTACTAGGTGCGAATGTCGCCAATACGTGGTGCTTCCCGACTTCGACCCGGGAGTGCTTTTGCTGGAGGAAAATCGGCAGCAAACTTTCAAACTTACAATTTACCGGCTGAAGTATTACTAGGAAAGAGATCCCCCTATCACGTGATCCCCCCGTAGCTCAGTGGGAACGACGTCCGCTTCAAATGCGGCAGGACCAGGTTCGATCCCCGGTGATGGCACTTTTTTTTTTTTCAGACATTTTTTGATGTTTACATTTCTTTCTCTTTACAATTATCACTGAAGAAACAAACAAAAATTAACAAACAAATGTTGTGGACGAAACGTCGCTGAATTAAATGGGGATGGGATTTCTTTTGACACCTGCGAACTCAATGTAATCACTTTCCACAAAATGCAAGGAGCATATAAATCAGGTAGCGTCCGCTTTCCGAGGTGCCCGTAAATGTTCTACAGGAATTGCAGCCAGCCATTGGTCCCGATCCCGTTGATATTTCGGAAACTCTGTCGCACAATGCCACTTTTTTTCGGACGCAGGACGTGTGAGCCAGCTCTTCACGCAACATCTTGGGTGTATTCTTTTCGGAGCCGATCATGAAAATTAACCACGGGCACTCGCTACTCATCTCCAACTCCTCAATGTACAAAACAACTCATCTTGGAGTACAGAACAGCGAGCGGAACAAACATAACTGCAAAAGAATCGCAAAACAGTGCCCGCTAACGCCGCATGTCGTCTGCTACGCCGAGGGGGAAAAAAAGAGGAAAAAAAAGCGCACGGTCGGGTGTAGCCACGTGACTTCCGCCACTCCCGCTATCCTCTCCACTTCTCCGTTTCGGTTTCGGTTTCGCGCAGTTGCGTTTTTTGGCTTTATTAAAAAAATACGCTACTTTGTTGCAAAATATTAATTGGGTAGTCCTCGGACACCATAATAAAGCGCCTGGCAAAAAATGAAAAAAAATTTTTGGGGGGTGTCAGTGTCCCTTTAAAGCATCGAAGGAGTCGGTGATGGTACCAGGAGATTTGGGTGGAAGGCCTTGCAACTCTAAGCACAGTACTGGTACTGCGAACTATACTGTGCTCAAGGTTACCTCGTTATGATATATAGTCGGTTGACAGGTTAAGAACTCCCTGCTCCGCCTCCAGCCCGACGCTTCTACTTTTGATAACACGTTGTCGACCGCGCAGCCAGAACCCGGGAGAAGGCAAAGGGTGCATGCTGGAGGCGGAACTACTACTGCCACCGACTATAGTCTCAATTAGGTCAATTACTAACCAACACTTTTCGTAAACCTAACGCGATTAGCGTTTTTTTCCCGAGCCGAACAAGATTAACCCCTTAAGTACCTTGGACGAGATGAGCTCGTCAGTCACCGCCCCCGCCCGTTTCGATCTGGATGAGTTTCGTACCGGCACGCGTTCGTGTGATGCACTACTGCGTGATGCACGTTAAAAACCCCAGGTTAGCGGTTGTACCGCACTGGCTAAATTTCTCATCTACAGCTAAGAGACCGATTACCCGTTGAGGCGCATCTCCCCATCAAGGCTGTATAAACATAAAGAGCAAACCAATTTTTTTCAGCTCGTCCAGTGGTTTCTTCGGTTGCCCTCATTTCCACGGACGAGGTAGTTTCGCGGCACTGATCATAGATGGCAGCACTCGTATTAGTTGGCAAATATTTTTATCGCCTCCGCTGATCTTTGCGTAATAAACTTTTCAAATTTTATGTGTAACACTAGAGAAGTAACAATTCAAAATATAAAAAAAAATCTGGCACTTTTAGGTTTCTTTTGGGAAAAAAATTTGGCACTTAAGGGGATACTGAACCGAAATTTGAAATTTTCAAATTTCGTTCGGAAATGGGTCAAGCATGACGTGTAATAACCGTAATTCATAATCGCAGGTTTGTATTTTGAACGATTGGCTATATTTTTCGTTCCAAACGGTGCACTCGAGCGAGCGCTCGAAGAGAAGCGAACGGAGGGGCGCGATGCGTCATGGGATATCCGGCGCAAACAAAAACAGAAAGAAAAGTTCCCCCGCATTCGTGACGTAGCAAGGCTGGCGGGATTATGAGCTTTGCCCTTGGTGGCGTTGTCAGCGTTGTGGTGGGTCAAAGCGTCGCGCGTTACAACCGAGCCGTTCGAAGTGCCCGTGGGGTGACGAGCGTGTGGCTGGCCCAAGAAGCACGTAGCTTCCACAGCACTGTCAGCTTAGGGCTGAACGGGGTGGGAAAGCAACTTTTGTCGAGTTTTGAGCGACTGGCTAATCTTCTAGGGGGAGGATGGCTGCATCCGGCTGCACAAACGAGGGTCCGAGTTAGAGGAGAGTCCAGCCTTTGGGCGACGTTGGGGAGGATCTGCTACGTAGTCGTGACGTTGCAGATGCCTCTGGCGCAGCGCTGCGCCTGAGGCATCTGCTACGTCACGACTTCGTAGCTGATCCTCCCCAACGTTGCACCAAAGGGTGGACTCTCCTCTTTCTCGGACCCTCGTTTGTGCAGCCGGATGCAGCCATTCTCCCCTAGAAGATTAGCCAGTCGCTCAAAAACTCGGACAAAAGTTGCTTTCCCACCCCGTTCAGCCCTAAGCTGACAGTGCTGTGGAAGCTACGTGCTTCTTGGGCCAGCCACACGCTCGTCACCCCACGGGCACTTCGAACGGCTCGGTTGTAACGCGCTGACGCTATTGACACCACCACAACGCTGACAACGCCACCAAGGGCAAAGCTCATAATCCCGCCAGCCTTGCTACGTCACGAATGCGGGGGAACTTTTCTTTCTGTTTTTGTTTGCGCCGGATATCCCATGACGCATCGCGCCCACTCCGTTCGCTTCTCTTCGAGCGCTCGCTCGAGTGCACCGTTTGGAACGAAAAATATAGCCAATCGTTCAAAATACAAACCTGCGATTATGAATTACGGTTATTACACGTCATGCTTGACCCATTTCCGAACGAAATTTGAAAATTTCAAATTTCGGTTCAGTATCCCCTTAAGTGCCAAATTTTTTTCCCAAAAGAAACCTAAAAGTGCCAGATTTTTTTTATATTTTGAATTGTTACTTCTCTAAGTATTACACATAAAATTTGAAAAGTTTATTACGCAAAGATCAGCGGAGGCGATAAAAATATTTGCCAACTAATACGAGTGCTGCCATCTATGATCTGTGCCGCGAAACTGCCTCCGTCCGTGGAAATGAGAGGCAACCGAAGAAACCACTGGACGAGCTGAAAAAAATTGGTTTGCTCTTTATGTTTATACAGCCTTGATGGGGAGATGCGCCTCAACGGGTAATCGGTCTCTTAGCTGTAGATGAGAAATTTAGCCAGTGCGGTACAACCGCTAACCTGGGGTTTTTAACGTGCATCACGCAGTAGTGATCAACACGAACGCGTGCCGGTACGAAACTCATCCAGATCGAAACGGGCGGGGGCGGCGACTGACGGGCTCATCTCGTCCAAGGTACTTAAGGGGTTAATCTTGTTCGGCTCAGGAAAAAAAAAACGCTAATCGCGTTAGGTTTACGAAAAGTGTTGGGTTAGTAATTGACCTAATTGAGACTATAGTCGGTGGCAGTAGTAGTTCCGCCTCCAGCACTGCACCCTTTGCCTTCTCCCGGGTTCTGGCTGCGCGGGTCGACAACGTGTTATCAAAAGTAGAAGCGTCGGGCTGGAGGCGGAGCAGGGAGCTCTTAACCTGTCAACCGACGCTATATATCATAACGAGGTAACCTTGAGCTGCAGTATAGTTCGCAGTGCCAGTACTGTGCTTAGAGTTGCTGAGGCCTTCCACCCAAATCTCCTGGTACCATCACCGACTCCTTCGATGCTTTAAAGGGACACTGACACCCCCAAAAATTTTTTTAATTTTTTGCCAGGCGCTTTATTATGGTGTCGGAGGACTACCCAATTAATATTTTGCAACAGAGTAGCGTATTTTTTTAATAAAGCCAAAAAACGCAACTGCGCGAAACCGAAACCGAAACGGAGAAGTGGAGAGGATAGCGGGAGTGGCGGAAGTCACGTGGCTACACCCGACCGTGCGCTTTTTTTTTCTCTTTTTTTTTCCCCTCGGCGTAGCAGACGACATGCGGCGTTAGCGGGCACTGTTTGCGATTCTTTTGCAGTTATGTTTGTTCCGCTCGCTGTTCTGTACTCCAAGATGAGTTGTTTTGTACATTGAGGAGTTGGAGATGAGTAGCGAGTGCCCGTGGTTAATTTTCATGATCGGCTCCGAAAAGAATACACCCAAGATGTTGCGTGAAGAGCTGGCTCACACGTCCTGCGTCCGAAAAAAAGTGGCATTGTGCGACAGAGTTTCCGAAATATCAACGGGATCGGGACCAATGGCTGGCTGCAATTCCTGTAGAACATTTACGGGCACCTCGGAAAGCGGACGCTACCTGATTTATATGCTCCTTGCATTTTGTGGAAAGTGATTACATTGAGTTCGCAGGTGTCAAAAGAAATCCCATCCCCATTTAATTCAGCGACGTTTCGTCCACAACATTTGTTTGTTAATTTTTGTTTGTTTCTTCAGTGATAATTGTAAAAAGAAAGAAATGTAAACATCAAAAAATGTCTGAAAAAAAAAAAAAAAGTGCCATCACCGGGGATCGAACCCGGTCCTGCCGCATGTGAAGCGGACGTCGTTCCCACTGAGCTACGGGGGGATCACGTGATAGGGGGATCTCTTTCCTTAGTAATACTTCAGCCGGTAAATTGTAAGTTGGAAAGTTTGCTGCCGATTTTCCTCCAGCAAAAGCACTCCCGGGTCGAAGTCGGGAAGCACCACGTATTGGCGACATTCGCACCTAGTAAAGAAATCGTACGCGTGCATATTCAACTCGAAGTAGACGCGTCGTGCTTGAAGTTTGCGCGAGCGATGTCTTCAGCCACGAGAAGGGAGCGACGGCTCGGCGACGTCTTCGTGCAAGTCGGCTTGGTGGTCGGGCGTGTCGTACGGGATGAATACCAATTCTTTTGATCAGTCCCAAATTTCTCTTTTAAAGGCAGACAGAATTCGCCGGTACCGCGAACGACAGTTCTGAAGTAGAGGTCCCGCCCCTTCGTCCGCTGCCATCGCCGTCCCCGCGAGTCCCACGATACGCGAAACGACGCACGCACAGAATGCTTCCGGTTCTCTGTGGAACTTTTTTTTCAATCAACGTATTTGCAGCTTTTTAGAAGCCACAAAAAATGGGTTTCATATTTTTTTCTATTTTTAATATTGAGTGTGTGCCTTCAGTGACCAACGACTTTCATTAAATTTGGTGGTCGCATCGATACCTTCGAAAACGGCCCGTGACCACGGAAAAGAGAGTGAGCGAGACTCGAACCGGCCAGTTCTTGATCGGCGGTTTTCGGGCGGAAAGAAACCGAATTTCGAGTCGCAAATTGTGTTTTGGGTAGTTGGGCTCTCATATGTCATGTACAACTAAAAACCTCGGCGAGCATAAACACCCTGTCAGTGTCGCTTTAAGAACTACCACCGACTGGGTACGCCTCCAGATACACTGCACTCGAAAATTTCCGCGCGCCTTACTTTCGCCCGCTATCAGCGTAGCGGAACTACCACATAATGATATACAGAACAGAAATGAATGGATAGGAAGGAAGAGGGGAAAATAAAACAAAAACAAAACAAAAACGTGGTGCCGTGCAGAAAGTAAACGAGGAGGGATGTCAATATATGCAAGCAGCCGCATGCGCGGCAAGCTTTCGCCCAAGGTCACGATCGGTGAGAAACGGTGACAGAGCCTCCCGATTGATGCAACTTGGGCGCCCTTGGCGATGTCTCGAGGCTCGAGGACAGCGCGAATAGCAGCAGGTCGCCCCCCAGCCGACCCTGGGGCATACTTTTCCCGCCTCTAAAGAGCCTAGATTTAGAAGAAGGAACTGCCTCAAAACACGGGGCAGCGTTTGCTGCTTAATGGCGGATCCCTCCTGGGCTGATTGGCCGTAAATGCGCATGCGTTGCGTTGTCCCGTGGAGAGGAGGAGGTGGGTCGACGCTTGCGGACGATGGACGCGTTCGTCGCCTCCTCTCGGTTTGCGTTGCAAAACGCGACCCGTAAACTGATCCAGATCGAAGCTGGTTGGAAACACTCTAAAAATTGGGCACACTACCCGTCTCTCTTGTTGCAGGGGCGACGCCGGACGGCCAACTGTGGACGTCGTCGAAGCATCGAAGCTGTCTGGCGCCGTCTTTAGAACTGGGTGAAGGTGACACCCTCCCCCGAGCGAGGAGTCTGAGTCGAGCACCCTGGAAGATTGCCATTGCCGGCAGCAGCATGCAGTCTCGTGTCCTCAGGGAGCGCGGATTAGCTCCGCTTGCACGAGCGGGTGATGCGGTATTACGATCTATAAGATCAATCAGTGTCGGCCAAAATATTTATCCACTTTCTAGAGAATTTCTATAAAAAACTGTGTATAGAGGCTAGAGGAAAAGTATCCTCTTTTATATTCACTGTCTAGAGCTTTTTGGCAGTTAATTTTTCTGTAGACTTTTTATTGAACCAAGTGTATAGAGATTGGAACGTTTCTACGTCTTTCTAACGACAATAAATCACTTCCTTGCAGGAAAACAAAAATATTCATTTTAGATTTGTCACTATACGTTTATGGAAACATGCTCTCCCGCTCGCCGTGCGGTGTGTGTACATACGCAGACATCACAAATACACACGCCACGGAGCACTTATAACACTAGTAATTCCGTATAGCGTTGACTGCTCCACCGCTAAATATACCCTACACTTAGAAGGCAATCAATAGAACGAGGACAATCCCGGATGATAAAAAGATTACAAGTATGTTGCTTCTTCTTCTTTATTTTCTTTTCCTTTTGTCACATAATTTATACGAAATGTTGTTTATAAGGGCTGGAGAACTTCATCTCCAACTTTAAAGCATTGCAATGACTGATAATATTTTAAAACAGTAAAAAAAAGAAAGAAGACAGCATCCGCAAGGAGTGTTTTTAGGTGGGCGTGATGCCGCTTCTCCGCATTGCACCTATTGATATATCCATTATAGTCTATAGAAATCCTATAGAAACGTGGCGAGAGAAAGTCTATTGAGACGTGGGGATGGAAATTTTGTAGCATTTCCATCGTCCGTACTCTACAAACTTCGGATGAAGTCTGCAGACTGCGGACGAGAGGCGTGTAGAGTCCGTAGAAAGTCTCTCGAAAATTTTCGACGCGACGTGAGTGGATAGGAAGTTGAAACAGTCGTTAAAATGTGGACAGGATTTCTGTAGACTGCCTGAAATATATATATGTATATTTATTTTGTTTGTTTGTTTTGTAAGCGCAATTTGTTTGAAGAACGTTCGTACGCGATTATTATCCGGCGCAATATCCTTTACGGCGTGTGTTTTTCAATGATAAATGTTACAGGGCCGTCGTTCAGGAAGAAACATGCGTCGGACAGTGTCATGCAGGCTGTCTTTTGAATGATGCATGAGCGGTACAACAGCGGCTTTTGAGTGCAAAGCGGGTGTGCGAACGGTTGAGGGCGGGGCAATCGGTGGTCGAGTGTCTGCTACCTGCACCTTTCCAGCGCTTGTCACACACACAAAAAAAAATATTAACGGCGTAAAACACGGAAAACAAAAAGAGGGGGCACATAGCATGGAGCGGTGACTTACAACTGCATTTGACTTGCGCGGGACGTACGGCAAGTAAACAGGATATCAGGATAGACACAAAAACAAACAACCCGAAAACATATACCTCTCCCCATCACTGCCGACCAACACCTGCAAAAATCTTTCTCGATTTCCTATAGTAAATTCAAGCTCGTCACCCGATAGGGCCTACTGACGGAACGCTTACACACATGGCCACGTTATAACTCAAAAGCAGTCTCACAGAAGTAAAACTCCCCAAAATATACGCTATGTATTTTTTGTTTTGTTTTATTGGCCCGGCTAAGAATGACGCGGGTGTGTGTGCGCTTCGTCGGTAGCCCTGGCGGGTGATGAGGTTGAATTTATCAGAAAATCGGGAAAGTTTGTGAGGTGTGTCAGCATGGTGGGGGAGGAATAGGTTATCGGGTTGTTGGTTTTTGCGTCTATCTTCTCTGTATCACGCTTACTTGCTGTATCGCACACAAGTAAATATTTTCAGTTGTAAGTCAGTGGGGCGTGTGTTCCTCCTTTTACGCTGTGTTTTTTTTTTCACTTCAATCTGCCGAATTAACTAAGCCCAACTCCAAGCCTTGTTGCTTGTTGCAGAAGTCGTGCATGCGACTTCTGAAATTCTGCAGAAGAGCTGCGCGTGGGTAGAATGCGTTCCACAGCCGAAGGCGATGATTAGAATCGTTTTCTGTAGTTACTGGCATAACCGGCATCAACGCCAGTAACTAGCAAGCGAAGCAAGAAGCACGAACTAAACGAGACACGCTATGTCTCTTGTTTAGTTCGTGCTTCTTGCTTTGTGATTAGCCTTTTAACGCGATAACGTTAAGGAACTCGTGTCGCAGCGAAAGCCGGTGTCGGCTGCGTATGACCGCATTGGTCGATAGGGTCATAACGTCACAGCTACATGACCTCTAACAACCCACAACGCTCACGGGAAACGTGACATCATGCTTGGAATGGAAGTGGTTAGAGAAAACATTACTTGGTATGCGAATTAAAGGTCGCCACATGTGTCAAATTATTTCACTTCATAAGGTAACTTATTTGCCTTAAAGAAAAACTTGAAGATTTTTTGGGGCGGGATCCGAACCCCGCCCTTTCGGTTGCGAGCCAGACACGCTACTGACTAGGCCATGTCCGCCGCACTTTATGCTCACTGGCAGGAAGAGCTATAAGAATCGAATGAAGGCGATGCGAACGCGGCCCTATAGCACTATCGCGTTCCACTCTTGAAGGCGAAGCTTAAGAGTCCTCCCAAGTTTTTGTCGTTCTTACCAGTTAACTTCGCAAAATAGAAGAAAAAATACACTTAGGTTAGCAGTTTTGCTGCAATGGACGAATGGCACCTCCACGGCAAAGCCATCCAACGCCATTTTAAAGGTACGCTGATTCCCTACGGTCTCAAAACTCCTAGCATGTGAGACAGTTCGCGCGGTTGGTATACTCTGCGTTCCTCCCCGAATAAACAGACGTGGCCATGCTGATTAGGCTAACTATGGTCAAACGGGATAAGAGCGGCGGGGTGTCTCCGCTGGGTTGCCCGGCCTCCAGTACGCGCTCGTCGCCTTCCACCATGCTTCGGCTTCGCGTGCACGGTGGAAGCCCCCGCGAGATGCCGAAGCGCTATGGAATGCAGGAAGCTCGCACTGGGGGCGGAGCAATCGAGGGGCCGTTGTCATTCTCTCAGTGATTATAGAGACATTTTCGGTACGATGGCTCATGTCATCCCGCTGTTAGGGGCATTACACTGAAAGTATTTTTTATTGCACTCGTATTCCCCAATGTTGTATGTGCAGCGAGTGAGCAGTTTCTTGCTCATCTCTCTCTGGCGATACGGAGATGGATTCTTCTGCGGACAGTGCTCGAGTTAAGGAATCCCTTCCAGGGTCAGTTTTATTGTCACCATCGAGTGTTCGTTGACAGGCTTATCTGTCAGTATGCGCAGGAAAAGTTGCAACGGTCGTTGACATGGTTGTTTCGCCTATCGCTTCTCGCGCATTTCGATAAAGTGAAAGGCTTATCGTGTAGGAATGCGCGCCGTTTCAGAAACCGACAGAAACTAATCAAGATGCATATACTCTGCTTGGCTAATTTTGATTCTTCGGATGACCCTCTCGTTTCAGTTATATTATGTTTACCTATACAAAAAGAAGAAAAACGAAAGAACTAATAAACGCTCTGCATGAACATGAAAACCGTTTCAGACAAGAGTTTATTTAGACCTCTTTAGTAGGAAAAAGGGCGTAGGTGGCACGGAAAGGATCCAGAAAAGATTTATTTCAGCGTTCAGTGCGACGACACCAGGTCCCTGCTGCCGGGTTTATGTATCAACATAATCGCATGAAATGTCCTTGCTCCACTGTGCCACTTACTCTGGCGCTAAAGACGTTTTGGGAGTATAATCTAAAAACAATCTAATGCGTCTAATTTCTCGAAAAGAACTTGGCAGAGGGGCCAATCGTCGCAGTCTAAGGAAGCTCGGCGAATGGCCAAACATAAAAGATATTTAGGCAAAAAAGAAAGAAGTTTGCACTTTGACATTGCGCACGGCGTAACCGCATGAATTGTCATCCTAAGTGTCACAGCGCAGACTCGTTTTCTTTTTTTTTTTTTAGCTGTAATCATTTTTTTTAGGTTTCTCACTCACCGAGTCCCTTCCACTACAAGAACGAGAGGGACATAGGAAGGCCATCGTTTAGTCACCAACACGCAGGCTGGACAAACTTTTTGGCTACGGGGCCGGATTAGCGATCTGCGGCAGTCTCATGGGCAGCAGAACAAAAAAAAAAAATCGAGTAATTACAAACGAGGTAAGTAAATAAACAGAGATAAACATTTAAACACAGAAATGCATGTTTGAGGGATCATTAAAAAGAAACCTAAGGTAGATGAATAAATATACTTTAAATTGGAGTTCAATATTTGGCTAATTATGACATTAGACGACACTTGTGAGCAAAAAAAAAAAAAACTCGCCATGCATAAAATTAAAGCCCATGGGAACATTGACACGTTTGAGCAGTGCAAAAGGCCTAGTGAGAGCGACAAAAATATTGCTGACAATATGCTACGGGTGTGACAGAGGACACAAAGTGTAATGTACGTGAGAACGAATTTGAATTTTAACGTAGTTACACAGACATGAAGCCGGGGACTTGGAATGGTAATGCTAGTGATGACAATGCTCAATCAATAATAGGCGAAAAGTCCGGTCTTACGCTGCACTTTTTCTCGTTCTTTCTTGTATCTTAATTCGCGCATTCAATGGAGCGCGTCGCGGCGCCGTTTTCATTTACGCGCACTTCTTGTTTGCGCCGCTATCAGCGAGTCTGCTGGAAACGGGCCGCCGGCCGGGCGCGTATATAGCAAACCATATCCCGTACAGCACCTGGCCACGCCCCCTTGTCACGTGACATGACGTCACTTCCGCTCTAAAACGAAACCAGCTGTTTTATTGGTTTGTGAATTGTCACGTGACATGGTCACTCGCGCCGCTGTGGTAAGCCGCGGACCTCTCGGAACACTTTCGCGGGACGGTTGCGACCCGCGGACAGGGGTTTGGAGACCACTGCGCTAGACCATGCAAACTCCTCCTCACTTGAAGAAAAGAAAAAAGTTACGTGAGTTAACTTAAGCAAAATACGAAGATAACCAGATTACAACGAGCAATAGAACGATCCTGCAGCAATGACAAAGTCGAAATACGAATCACCTGAAACGTGACATGTGCGCAGGGGCTGTCCACGACTTTTCACTTGCTCGTTGCACTTGCGCCATCTAATCGTATTTTCATTGCCCCGAGCTAGTGGACAAACAAAAGGCTTTTTTATAGAAGTGTGCATGTTCCTCCAAAGCAGGAATGAAAGCTCCTTCCTCTTTCCTTCTCAATCTTGGAACTTGTCCCCGTTACGGGCTCCGGTGGTCCGGAAAGAACGCGTTCACGTTGCAATTTTTATTTAAGGTTGGAACATGCCGTAACAATAGTGTTATATGTGCGTATTTTAATGAAATATTGCGATAGATAATACGTAGATAAAATAAAGCGAGCAAGCGAAAATATCCACATCGAACAACGTGTCGTCGAGTTGCCGCGATCGAATTTGTTCCAGTTCTTTTTGTTTTCGACTATCTCTTCGGGCACTCCATTCAAGTTGGAGGTTGAGTTCGACTATTTCTCGGAGACTTATCCATCCACTAAAGTTGGAGGTTGAAATAGTCGACAATTAAAGAGCCCAAACGCCTACTAAATTAGGGTTAAAATTGCAAATAAATGAGACAAAAAAGAGAGAACGCCGTTCGTCCTGCCGTTCCCTCAAAAACGTAACGAGTTCCCGTTCCGGTTCCACCGATGCAAAATGGAACGCGCCGTGTCTCCGTTCCCCTGACACGAAAGCGTCCTAGAAACGTCGTTCCTTGAAACGCCGTTCCGTACAACACATTTTTTATAACTTTTTTTTAAAGAGTTTAAATTGCAACGATTGACTTTCCCAAGTGCTTTGCGGTAATCTAGATGCATCGATTTTCTTTTTTTTCATTCTTTCCTCATAGTTATACACCGACTCAACCATCTGACGTCACGCCGCCAAGGTGGCGCGCTGCTGTCGGTACTGCGCATGCGCGGACGCTTCCTCTCTCGCGAACGTGGTTTCTGCGCAAGCGCAGTTCGCGCATGTGGATGTGAGCGAGGGCTTGTTTGTGGACAGTGTGTTGGTCTCTATAGTCCACATATCAAGTGTATAGTGCGTGGTTAGTCTCCCGAGCAGCTTTTTTTATAACTCCGCGAACAGGCTGCGACATTCGCCAATAAGAACGCCAAAGAAGGAATCGCGAAGCCTAAATATAGGGAAGATAATAGGGACTTTTAGCATACAATTAAGCCGGGGTCACACCGCTCATCCATC